>JANHFO010000224.1:202028-212788 GCA_032468095.1 Pareas carinatus
AAGCCACTACCAACCAGGAGGGACACGAGTTCAATAAACACGTGGTCGCATTCAGCCGCCCCAGACACCTGTCCATGTCCTCGGGAGCCACAGAGTCGAACTCCTCCCAGATGACATACGCAAGACCTGCCTTCGTCATCCCATCTGAACCTACCCAGTCGGAGTCCAAGTCTCTCCGAATTTGATCGATTTTGTCATGCAGATGTTATAAATTAACAGCAATACTTGCAACGCAGGCCTGTTTGTTAAAAGCTCCCTAGCCTTGCAAGTTAAACAAATATTCATTAACAGAGTCTGATGCTGCAATTTAATATTTTTGGCATGTTATATTTATCTCTTCTTTCTTTGGGATCTCAAGGTAGCACACATTGATATTATTTATTATTATTATTTATTATTTTAATTTTTTATACCGCCCTTCTCCCGAAGGACTCAGGGCGGTGTACAGCCATAGTAAAAACATAAACAGACAAAAATACTAAATAATCGGCTGATTAATAATTAAAATTACCATTGAAAAATTTAAAAGACAAATTAAAAGTCAGAGAGGTCTCAGGACAACCAGACTTGGGTAAATAGTAAGGTCTTAAGGGCCCGACGAAAGGCCCGGAGATCTGAAATTGTTCGCATTTCCGGGGGAAGTTCGTTCCTATCTTTTCTGATTCACTATTAAAAAAATTCTAGCTCTGGGTTCCCATGTTTTGTTGGGGCAACTATCATTCATAGCCAATGATCCTGCAGCTGTTACTATTTTTTACATTATATCCTACCTTTCCTCCAGTAGCTAAAGGCAACACCACTTTCCTCAGCACATTTACCCACGTTAATCTATAAAATGGTTGGGCTAAGAAAGAGCAATCATTCCTTGGTCACCCATTCAACTTCAAAGGCACAAAGTGGATTTTGATTTAATGGGAATTGTGTATTCTCAATTTTATTTGGGGAACTAATACTAAGAAAGGCCGATTAAATTATGTGAACCTGAGACAGATTTTTACCTGTTGTAGGTAGGCTGGCATATATTGTTTTACTTACCTGGACTATTCTTTCGAACATATGCGCAAGAGGCAAAAAGGAAATGTGTGTGTCACTTGGACTTGTTACATATCCATTCTGCAAAAAACAAAACTACTTAAAAATGACATTAAAAATACAGGTGCCTACCTCCACAATTCTTTCAAACATATGAGCCAGGGGTAAGAAGGAGATTAAGGTATCTTCAGGACAAGGGAAAACTGCTTTCTGTAAGCAGAAGCACCAGACAGTAGAAGGGAAAAAGAAACCAATTATACAAGAATAGTTTTTGAAACAAAAAGCTGCCATATTCAAGTCAAGCTAAACAGAACCAGCACCCATAGTCCCCAAAGCCATTAGAAAGAATGAGAAGTAAGCCCAGTTTAGTCCATTAAGGCACTCAGAGTTAAGTTCTTTCCGTGTTTCCCCAAAAGTAAGACATCCTCCGAAAATAAGACCTACTTACATTTTTGTCTCTTGCTGGAATATAAGGCATCCCCTGAAAATAAGATCTCGCCGAAAATATTATCTTACTTTCCGGGAAACACGGTAGATCGCCCACCCTAATGTTTTTTTTTAATGAACTTAACTAGAGATAAAATTATTCAGGAAGCTTGCCAACTGAAGGAAAAAGTGGGAAGGAGACAAAGTTTGGTTTTATTGAAACATTAGACAAACTATCTTACAGAAAAGGATTACATTGATGGCTTTTTTAGAAGGATGAAAAAGATTTGATAGAAATGAAGGTTTTCATTTAAACTTATAATATCGCAACCCTATGGAAGAGAAACAATTTATACTATTCAGGAAAGGAATAAAAGCAAACTTGAAAAAGACTCCCTCTGGTGCAAACGCCAGGAACAACCTTGAAGATTTGGCCAAGCTGGAAATGATGATCGCAAATGAAAGAAGACCGTATATAAAAAAGTAATATTATTGAGTATTTTTTAGAATGAGTAAATAAAGATCTAGTAGAGTATTAAAACATCTGCTTGTATTAGGATTAAGTTATATGTGCACAAACTACGTAATTGTTTAGAAGGAAGAAAGTTAATATAGAAAAACAAATCGGGAGAGAATTGATTTATTAACATTTATTATTTATTAATTCATTGTGTAGGGAACAATCTGTTGGAAAGCTTAATTAAAAAGAGAAAAATAGATCTAGAAATTAAACAATCACAAGTAAACTATTAAAAAAATAACTTCCTAAAGGTATATAAATATCCACAAGTGGGAAAAAATATATCTTAAACTTTCTATACCATTTCTAAATTCAAAGCAAAAATATTATGATTTTGAACAGTAGGAAATACATTTTTAAAAAAGCAAGGAACAAGTGATTTATAAAATCAACGTAAGATCTTTTATGTTCAAATAATTACTCACAATAGCAATAATAGCACTTAGTGTTCAAGATTCTTTGAAGAATTATACAGATAGTCCTCAACTTACAACCACAATTGAATCCCAAATTTCCATTGGTAAGCAAGTTGTTAAGTGAGTCATGCCTCATTTTATGACCTTTCTGCCGTGGTTAAATGAATCGTGTGATCGTTAAGCAAATCTGGCTTTCCCCATCATCAGAATAGGATGATGCAAGTGATACTTCCAGGACACTTGTAAATACATGCCAGTTGGAGAGTGCCTGAAGGTTTGATCACATGACTCGAGATGCTGAAACAGTCATAAGTGTGAGAACTGGTCACTTTTTTCAGTGCTGTTGTAACTTTGAATGGTCATTAAACAAATAAATGGTTTTAAGTTGATGTATATATGTTCGACATCAGAGGACATTAAAAATTATAAATTGGAGTTAACCAGTATTAACAACACAAGATATTCAATACATATATTCATCATTTACAGAAACAGAATAGCAAAGTTCAAAAATTTTAAAAATGGGAAATCTAGCTTAGTTTTATCCAGGATTATCATAAATGTTCAAATATATTTTAATTACAGATGTTTTATGCATATGTAATTTATAACATCAAGGTGAGAATATGCCTGATTCATGACAAAAATCTAAAACCACACATTTTAAAGCCAGGAAAAATTGCACAGTATGTTTTTGTATTCAGGTCTACTACATCATTAAACACAGGCTATAAATTACAGTCAAAATTATTGACTAATCATCTCAAATCAGTTGTAGATAGAATGATGTGTTCTGATCAGTATAATTTTATAGCAGCAGTTAAGATGATGTTACTCCCCAAACTGCCGTCTGAAGCCAAAACCTACATTTTGGATCAAAACAGAAAAGTTCAGTGATAGAAAAGAATTATTTAAGTTAGGTTTCAATATTATTACAAATATGACAAAAATAATTTTATTTAGAAATAATTCTCTAAAGTATAGAAAATATGGAAGTATATGAAAGTAAGCAAAGACGAGCTACACCAACCAAATAGAAAATCTCTTTGAAAGCACAGTACTGCATGTACTATAGAAAGCGGGGCTGTCCATTGGCCAGACTTAGCCATAGCACTGAGGAGCCAATATTCTTATAAATACCAGCAAACTTTACTTGGAACATTGGACCTTGTCTTCCCCTCTATCCATGTTATAGTATTCCAGGTTGGGACGCATATCAGTGAAGAGAGCTATACGATTTGCCAGGGCAAAAAAAGCTGAAATGGAGCCTATGTCCCAGGCATCTTCTCGGTCATATCCGTGTGCCTCCAGTTTTTGAAAGTGCTCTTCTGTTATATTATCTGCTCTGCAGACAGCGAGGGCAAACTCAAGCATGGCCACTTCCCGATCACTTAAATCAGCCATTTTCCAATTCACAGCCACCTATACAAAAGCAAAGTACAAACTTTGGGGTGTAATGTTTTTGATTTTATTTTCTTCATCATTCAATCTTTCTTTTAAAATGACAGAACATCTGAATTTAGAGCAAGCTTTTTGTATAACTTGTTTCTTCTGCTTTTTAAAAAACTTATTGTGTATAAATACAATAAACCCACTCGCACTGTGGTCACTCTTCCTAGCTGGATTTCTGCAATGAGATCTATATGAAGCTGTTCACCTGAAGTCCACCTGAAAGCTGTAACAGGTTCACAGTGTAGCAAGATAAGTGGGTTGTCTTGGGCATACTTCTACACTCATTCAGCACTTGTCTTGGATCGGCTTAGCTGAAAATGCTACCTGTTCCTTTAAGTGGAATTTGTCATGTATGGATAGGGGAGGGGGAAGGCGTATACACTGGGAAAACATAAATTGTTATGGGTAACTACTAACTTCTTATCTAGTTTGGCTGCTCACATGTCTCGGTCACCAGGCAGCAATCTTGTTCCCATGGCAATGCTACAGATATCCTGGGAAGGAGGAGGAACCTAAAAAACTCTGCCTTAACATTGTGTGCCGAACTGTGAATGGTGAAAATCAGCCTCATCCTTCTTGGAGTCTTGATTGCCTGCCAGCCTGAACCAATAAATCAATGAATTTTGCAATGACTACTTGTATTACTTACTTTGATCGGATCAGAAAATGAGAGAGTCTGACAGCACTACAATTTCACAAGCTGCATTGGCTTACAATAGACTTCTAAGTACAATTCATAAGTGCTGGTTATCGCCTATAAAGCCCAAGGCTGGATTATTAGCAGGACTGCATGAATATTGCCGACAGTCCTACTAGATTACACAGGGCAGGCATGCTCCAGCACCTGTCTTGAGGCAGTATCATCTCATGGCAACTGGAAGAAGCATATTCTCTGCTGCTGTATCTATCTTTGGAATAAGTTGGCATCCCCAATCCTAGTAGCCTTTCCTAGAAGAATGAATATGTGGCTCTCCTCCTGGACACTGAGCTTTCGTGTGAACTGATCCACTTTCCTATTAGGAGCGTGGATGTTTGTTATGCCCACCTCACTTATGTGCGTCTTTATGACTGTGGTTTGTTATGACTTGGATTTATCTTGTGGTGCTTTGCTTTTTATTTATGTACACTTCCAAGGGTTATACATCATGAGTTAGACAGGCAATACATGCATACATACTGAAACTGCTGCCCAGAGTCTTTATGGGATTTGGACAACTTACAAGCAAAGCAAGCAAAGCAAGCAAACCCATTTCTTTTATTCATTTTGTCTAATTTTACAGATCTTTTCATACAACTAGATCCTAGTGAGGGAAAAGAAAATGCTTGCAAGAGACAAGGCAGATATGAGGACTGACCTGATCTGCTAAAGTTGGTTTCTTGGAGTACTTCCGATGTGAGGCACTATGTACAGTTACACAGTAGGGAGTGCGGTTTACAACACTCACAGCTACAGCAATGAGCTCTTTGTCAGCCATACTTAGCTTTCCTATGAAGGAAGAGAGTTGTGAAAGGTGAGTAGTCTCAGGGCAGATTCCCCAAAGCACACGTTGATGTTGTGTATGAATGTTGCCTCTCCCTCAGTACCTTATAATTATCGAAGATCAGATTTTTTAAAAAATATATGTTTTATTATGCCAGTGGAAACAAGGATAAGGTATTTTTTTATAATTATATACTACTGTCTGCTATCATCTTTAAATTCTGAAAGGAGCCCCACTTGCTGACAGTTCCAAGAAATCTTAAGTCAATGTGGACAATCATTATGAACAGAAAGGGTAAATCAAGTTCTAATCAAGCAAGAGTCGAATTGCATTCTCTGTATTATAGAAATGACCAAATCTTAACAGAAGCAAAAACAGCCATTATTGATTATTTTTTTAGAGGAAAAAAGTAACTAGTTATGCATAGGTTTGGCCCTTATCTAACATTCTATAACCAAGATAAAATCAGAAATAAACAAAGGGGTGATGCTATGCCATACATCTCAATATCTTTTTAGACCTGTTCTAATGCCCCAAATCTAATCATTTTACTAATTATTGTTGATCATTAGGTACTCTATTCCATTCAAGATTGGAAAATAAATTATCATATTGAAAAGTGACTACCCTCTTTGTCATATTGTGGCCATTCTTTAGGATTCATTTAAGCCAGGGAGAGACATGTCCTTAATATGGGAATGAGATGGTATAGGATCTCTGCTGCAGCCACTTCTACTGCCAGAGATAACCAGTTTCACTTTATAAGTTATAGACTTTATTGTGAAAAGTACCTTATTCTTGTGACATGTATTGGGAATTTTAATGAAATCCCTCTTAGCTTCACAATAGCCTCAAAAAGGTCATCGGCAACCTTAGCAGGTTCTAGCATTCAGATAAACATGGGAAATTGCATTCAATAGTTCAGAATTAGATCCCTATTGTAAGCTAAGGATCCTAGGAAGCTAATTGCTTTTGTATTACAGTTCTATTGCATCACTTTAAGGCAGTGATGGCTAACATTTTAGACACTGAGTGGCAGCTAATGAGTTTCCACTTGTGATGTCTTCGCCTGGAGCCGCTACTCTCTTTCTGAGTATGTGCATGATGCCATGATGTCATTGCATGGCACTGCTGCTCCTTTCTGAGCATGCTCAGCTCTAGGGTGACGCTGGGGCAACTTGGCTCATATGCCAGCAGAGAGTGCGTGCCCACTGTAGCATGTGTGCGATAGGTTCGCCATCACTGCTTTAAGGCAATTTTAAAACTTTTGGATATTATAGTAGTTTGATTATCTCGGTTGACTCAAACCTCCTTTGGGTCAATGATTCTTGAATTACACATATATTCTTAGGAACACATCTAGAATTCAATCCAGCATAATTGGTTCAGAAAATCTTTTGAAAGCATCCATGTTTGACTGCTACTCATACCTGTTTTCCTGTTCATGATGACATCATGATAGGCAAAGAATACCCTAAATTCTTCTGGTCGATTAGCCATCACTTTAAACACATTGGGCAAAAACCCATTCTGAGAATCAAGGAGGGGGAAACAGTCAGACATCTCAAAATCACATGAAAGACCATTCAGGGAAATAATCGGGAGTCCAGAATTATTTGCCACATTTACTATTTAGAGCATTCTACTGGGACTAGTATTTCTGGATTCATAATGTTCTCAGATTTGTTAATTTTCCTGTTAGTGCTTCTCTAAAAAAATAGGAGGGTGAGCTTTCATTTTAAGATAGCTACATTGCAAGCTATAGAAGGACGACAGTCAACACCTTAGGTAGTGCTAAAAACATCCCCTCTAACGTTCTTAATTCTCAGCTTGCACACAAGGTGATTAAGTGAGAAGGCCCAAGGGAGAGAAATCAGGTATGGATCCTGCAGCTTAGCAGGTTCTAAATAACTGAATGGAATTCTTTGGTGCCGAGGATATTTGCAAAATCTTTGAAACAATGAGCTGAGGTTCAGATATAAGGGAATTACTGAGTGATGTCTCTTTGTGAGACATCCTAGCAAAAGTAGGACTTGGGCCTTATCACTTAGGCTTTTTAAGCAGAAAAGGCCTAATTCTCAGTGCAAGGATATAAAGAATTGGGGCGCAGATAAATGGAGAGCAAATGCCAACTAAATAATATTGGGCTTACGTGGACAAATAAACTGATCTGTTTTAAGGCAGCTTTTAATAAATTCTAGCAAATATTCTTTGTTTCAAAGCAACAAACCTGAAAATTAACTAAGAGAAATCAAGCTCAACAGGGGCTCCTTCGCCTTGGGAGTTTTCTGTTACCAAACGTTGAGATTTATAGAGAGTTTCTGAAGATACAGGACTGATGTACTTCTTCTGGCTTGGTGGCAATGCAGGGCTACAAAATTAGTCTGAATGACAATGAATAAGTAGCACCTGATCAAGTCATCCATTGTCATTTTCATTTGCCACTATGCTATGAACTGCAACCATTAGCTGAAATGGGCTAAACCAAAGTATTATCTCTCTGATCCTGTTTCTCATGTAACCACAACCTGATTGTTTTGCCTGCTTTAAACCCCGGTATGTAACTTCGCTGAATAAGAAACGTACTAGATAGCATATAAATTCCTCATCTTTAGTTAGCATTAGGTTCACATGTAGAGTTAGAAATCAGCTGTCCATTAACTTCTCTGTAATCTGATAATGATCCATGTCTAGTCAAATGTATAGAAAGAGCACTTATGCTGAAGAAGATTGATAAAGATACAAGCTTCTATGGACGGATTTTCCCCTAACTGATTTTTACCTTCACTTCTGCTTCTTCAAGGTGTTCTATTATATCATGTGGTAAATCTTTCTTATTGGGCATTGGATACCGCTCAGTTGGTTTGATGTTTTCTCCTTTTGTGTGGTATGCATGATTCAAGGTTACACTTCGGTGTTTCCCCCTGAATCTCTCAGGCATGGTTCGTGGCAAAAGCTACAATACAGAAATATAGAATATCCTCAATTGAATAAAGTACATATGGCATATTGTTCATCCGTACTCCTCAAAGTTAGTGAAATTAGAACTGCATTATTTATTGCCCCAAACTCTTTAGCGGGTCCGTGTAATTCCAGAGGTCTAGATCTCTCTGCTCTTTAGCACTGCTGCAGGAAATGTTTATAGTTACCCATACTACCTGCTCAATTGGCCAAATTTGATAAATTTGCTGGAAGAATCAGAATTAGAATTTATTTTGCCAAGTGTGTCAGGGCACACAAGGAATTTGTCTTCAGTGATCATGCTCAATACCTACATACAACTGTGATTACAACAAAGATACAATCAAAGATACATTTCATACACATTGGAATATATAAGCATAATCACGATCATTTGTATGTATATATATATATATGTAGGTCCAGGTGTGTTCGGGTCTTTTCCTATGTAGAGTGGAAAGTCTCTTGGCGACGTTTCGGCAAGGTCTCACTTGCCATCTTCAGGCTGGTGCTTTTGGCTTCTTGCATAATCAATTGTGTATATAAGCATAAGATAGAAAATGCATAGTCTTAAAGTACGTATGTATATACCGTGTTTCCCCAAAAATAAGACACTGTCTTATATTAACTTTTGCTCCCAAAGGAGCGCTAGGCCTTATTTTCGGGGGGGGGGTGCCTTATTTTCAGGGAAACACGGTAGATTGCCTATCCTCAAATAACACCCGGCCTCGGTCGGCTCCTTACCTGATTGTGCGGGGTGCAGAGGAATCAGGTAGGCTTAAAACTACAGCACTTTGAATTCGCGCACTTGCAACCAGCTGGGAGGCGCTTTGGAAGCACTTCGGGTAGCCGACGGCTCCCAGCTGACTGCATGCACACGAATTCAGAGCGCTGCAGTTTTCAGCCCACTCAATTTCTCTGCACCCCACTGAATTAGGTAAGGAGCCACCGGGGGGAGTGTTATATGGAGGTGGGGGTGGGCGATCTACTGTGTTTCCCCAAAAGTAAAGCATAATATTTTCGGGGAAGTCTTATTTTCAGAGGATGCCTTATATTCCAGTGAGATGCAAAAATGTAAGTAGGTCTTATTTTCAAAGGATGTCTTTTTTTCTGGGAAAACATCGTATATGTGTGTGTTATATATAATATACATATGTGAATTGTGGTAGAGATTTTATAAGTTAAAATATTTTATTAATATTTTCATTTTGTAATGAAAAGAAAACAAACATTTATGGTTTTTTTTAGATGACTAACTGGAGTTTGCATGGATGCAGGGCTTTAGCATTTCCCCTAAAATTCATGGTTATACACAGAAATTTAAGTAACTATTTATTATAGTTGTCAGGACTACTTTTCAGGTGCACTGCTTGGATGCTAAGCAATTTACTGTTTCACTGTAAAGCATATGTTTCTAATGCTTTAGAACAGCAACCTACAAAAAGTGCTTTAGGTGACTTTATTCATTATGTAAGTGTAATATTAAAATATAATTGTGTTCTGAGGTATGTGGAAAGGTGTGTGTGAAATAGATTCCAATTTTCATCATGTCTTGCTACTAGTTAATTTGCTGATTCTGGCTAAATTAGATTTTGTAAATTTGACAAAACTGTCTTCTCATTTTTATTTTATATGCACTGCAATGAAACATATTTATCTTGTTATTCCAGAAATGGAAGGTTTCCAAGGTAGAAAATGACTAAGGTTAATCGTTTTCCCTGTGTATTTGGCTTTTCATAGAAAATATTATAAAAGCTACCTTCACAACATTCATAAGTTGCATTTGATCATTATCCCATGCATTCTGGAAAGCTGATTTAAACAGATTAATATTTTGTTCATATTCTCTTTCTTTTCAGATAGTTTCTGGGGAGATAAACATATTTATGCTACAGAATTTCATATGACAATTTATTTTATCTCAGCAAGCCCATACCATTTGAAAAGACCAGAGTTATCTAAATTATTTTTGGAAGTGTAAAATAGTTGAGGAGATATCTATCTATTGTTATAAAATGGGCTTGTCTCCTTATTGCTCCCTTTCTTTTAAAATTCTTATATATTTGTTAATATGATTTTTAGAAATTAATATTTCAAACACGAATAAACAGTATTTTTGAATTTTATATAAAAATCACGGAGTTTTTTCATTGTGTAAGGAATGGAGTTTTGGGTCCCGGGAATAATAATGGTTATTCTTCAATATGGAAAATATTGTGCAACTTTTCATTTATAATTCTGGGATCAACCGTATGTGGTTTGGTATTTGTTTATGATCAGGCTCTTTAGTGACATAATGGCAGACTGATCCATATTTTGTGGTCCCAACTCAATCTCATGAGTCATCTGGCAGAAAGCCAATACTTTTATGTTGACATTTTTTTAGTTTTTATATTGTGTTATATTTTTGTGCTGGCACATAAATAAATTCAGGGAGACCAGGATAGATCTATTTCGAGCTTATTAGCTCTC
>JANHFO010000224.1:212828-237804 GCA_032468095.1 Pareas carinatus
ATAGGTGAATGAAATCTTTAAAGATGAAGGATAAAATCAAAAGATGATTTCTAGAATGTTAATGAACAATATTGACAGGGTCAGGAACATGCCGAGGTCAAAAACCTAGCTGGATTCGGGAAGAGGAATCCACAATGCCTGAAGTCAGATGCTGATGTTCCTTCTAGCAACAGAACACAGTCCTTGCACAGTTTAAATCAGGGTTTTCCAATCTTGACAACTTTAAGGTGGGTGGACTTCAACTCACAGAAACAGTCACTAAATGACCAGTTGTAAGTCGAGGACTACCTGTATTGAACTATTTAACTTTAATCTTTTTTGGAAGTCGCTCCCTAGTAATAAAAAAAAAGAATGCTGTTGGGAAGAAGAGATAATGGCCTTAGATTGAGTGAGGCATTTTAAAAGAGATATATTAAAGTAAGGAGATAATTCATTTCTGCTGTGCTGAACAATAGGGAGAGAAATCCAGATTTTTTTCTATAGTTCTCTGTGTCTAAAGGAAGAAGCCAATTCTTCTCCTAAATATTTGTACTTTGGGTTTGATTCATCTGAGAAACATCTCTCTCACTCTCAGGTTATTTGATTTGGTTTGGGAATTTATTTTCAGGACAGAAACATTTTTAATATATCAAAAATAGATTTTATCACTGGATATATTGAGTTTTCGGTGTTTGGCATTTTCCTCACAAACATTTCATTAGTTTCCTCCAGTAACTTTGTCAGTGCAATATCCAGCAGTTCAACCCTGAGTTACACATTATCCTCCTTTATTGTATAATTGGATGTAACCTGAGATAAACTCAAACCCCAAACACGAGAATTTAAAAGAATGAAGCAGACACAGCAATTTTTCTGATAGACTTAAGGGTTAGTGTAAGGTCACCCAAAGACTGTTCAAAGAATTAGAATTTAGAATTAGAATTAGAATTTTATTTATTCGCCAAGTGTGTCTGGACACCCAAGGAATTTGTCTCCGGTGTACATACTCTATACTTACATACAGGCTATAACTGACAAACTGTGGTTACAATCATAAGATTCATAAGCTTTATTAGAATCGTCAAAGTTTCAATTCATACAATCATAAGCTGAACCACTTAGAGAGTGCTGTAAAGCACTGTTAAGCGATATATAAATCTAAATAATAAATAAATAAATTCATTCATTCATAAAGTACATTCATGTCGTGTACCTGTTAGATGCATTAGCAATCATAAAGTATATTCATCATGTCATCATGTTTTGAAGTACAATCATCATGTCACATATCAAAACATTTAGTAGTTTAGAAGTAGCTAGAATGAGGGTAATACGCACTGAAACAGATCCTCGGCGTCGGAGCTGCAGGAGGCTGCTGAGAAGCGGCTTCATTGCGGTGTTTCGCAAAGAGAGAGCAACAACAGGAGGAGTTTGGGACCCTCAGGCTTCCAGTCTCGGATCGGGAAAAAACCGCGTCTACCAACCGCGTCTTTTCTAACCTTAGAGGGCAAAAAAATCTCGAGGAGCAAATCAATTGCGCCGGAAAGGGGGAAGTTGCGGGCTTGCAACCAATGGCAGGAAAAGACGAGAGGGAGAGTTACGCAATGAGTAGAACTCGGAGTCAGCCTCTCTCTCTCGCTTTCCCAGCTGTCACTTCATGGGACTGTTCTCTTGTAAACGACAGTAGAGTTTCCGAAAGGGGCTTTCAACCACGGTGCCGTTTCCCCATCGTTCCCTTCAGAACACATTTTAGATTATTTTTCAAAATCGTTTCTAGGTGCCCGCGCCCGTGTATTTTTCCTTTCCCGGAGAATATCCATTATGGAGGAGAGACATAGCATTCTATGTGAACACTGCAATTGTGTTAATCTTTATCCATATGAGCTTAAAGTTCAGGGAGTTATGTGCACTCAGAACGTGCAGTTAATGTGTTTCTGCTTCTCCCTTCCTAGGATATAGGCGAAATATTTAACACAAGCGAGGCTGATGCATTCATGAAATGGCAATCAAATCACAGGGAGACGGTCTGATTTCCAAAGACTCTGGCCGACTTATAATTGAAAAGTTTTTTTTTAAAAAAAAAAGATAAAAAGAAATCAAGAGTGGACCGAAAGCAATCCATTTCAGAACAGGTTTCAGAACTGAAAGGAGTATTTTGTTTTTCATGAAGAAATCATAACTCGGGATGACGTTCCAGAACGGATGGCCAACGAAACGTGCGCTCCCGTCCGCCCAGGCTTGAATCAGATAACCCGGTCCCGTGGCCCATACTGAAAACTTCAATTCCCAGAATGCAACTCGTTCCCGGTAGCGGGAAGTCTCATTGGATGGTGCCTTATAGAATAGATGGAGGAAATAGTCTAGCGTGGAGTAAAATTCTCGCAATGAATGGAAAGCGTCCGGAAGAGCAAGGGCAAGGCTGATTGAGGAATTGCTATTAAAGGGAGGTGAGTAACAGGTCTGAAGAATAATTCATGATTATTAAACTACTTAAGCGTTTTGGCTGTGCGTATTCAGGAAAGTTATCTATAAAGCACATTTCGCTTTATCTTTTTTGTAGATTGCACACTGATTTTATTTGTGCAATGTTACTTAAGCTCTAAACAGAAAAGGGCCTTTTATATGGCATGCTTCTGAAATTCTTACACAACTGACAACATTTGAATACGAATACGGTTCCTTTCGCGTATCTGGAACTGGCAATGCATAAATTCTGCCCTTTTCGTGCTATTAACCAGCACCTGTTAAGACTGGTTCACACGTTTTCGTTTCCTGCACAACGAATGAATAAACGGAGTTGCACAATTATTATTTCAGTGTTAAATTGCTATAACGTGCTTATTTGGAGGTCTTTTGAAAACTAGCCAGAAACTGCAGTCAGTACAGAATGACTGTCCTGCTGTAGGATGAAAGCGGCTTCACTAGCTGGCCATTTCTGCCAATTAAATTCTATGGTCCAGTGTCTTAACGCCATTTTTTCTATGCTTTCACTGCAGTTTGGACAAAAGGAAAAACCTGATGACTAATCCTGAGAAGAAAGTAGAGAAAAGTATCTGTGGAGATCATTGTTATCACCGGCAAAACTATGAGGATGGGGAAAATCTCTGGGATGCATTTGAGCTTCTAGAAATTGATGGAAATGATGAAAGATCCAGTGAACAGGTTACAAGAAATGAAAATTGGTGTTCGGTATGTAAAGTGGCTTCCAGCCATTCATGTAAAAAGCAAATTGGGATGATTATTAATGTGGTTTCATGTTGTGAATGTTCCGCAGGGATCTTATTTTACATTGAAGAAGGGCCTGAAAGTCTTGTAACACTAGCTTTGTCTAAAGGTATACTTACAGATGCGTAAGGTAGGCACTTACACATTGTGAATGAATAGTTTTTTAATCCCTTATCTTCCCAGTTTGAAGGCACCAACAAAGGTTTCACTAGGTTCCCCCTTTCCTTTAAGTTACATATTTTGGAATAGCTCATTATTGCTCTTTAGCTAAAAGATGGCAATGGAATATGAAGAAAATGGGAAATTACCATAAAACATTACAATGACCATTTTAGCAATACAAAACACATTCATCAAAACAGATTTGCCCTCAAATGTTTGGATCAATGGAATATTTTAAAGTTGGTGCCAAAAAGTGTCATGTTGACATCAGTAACCAGTGCCTAAAGATCCCTTAATAATAAGAATAATCACTGGAGGATCACTTGCACGCCATCAGCATTGACAAAATCATCATTAGTCAATTGCAAAAGGCATCTTTACTTGAGACAGCTTACATCATGCAATGATACCTAACACCATCAGGCAAGAAAGACTCAATAGATGGATAAAAATGCTAAATCTAGTCCAAACATCTGACTGACTGTGCCACCAGTCATAATAATAATAGGCAGGTCCTTGGGAAGAGTTAAATTGATGGATAAAAATGCCAAATCCAATCTAAACATTTGGCTGACTGTCAGCCAACCATATTAATAAAGATGTTGCTACAAAAATACTTTTACTACAGATTTTTCCTGGATTTCCACAAAGATCCTTTATGCATTTAGAAAGAAAACAAAGTGCCAAGATGCCATTTATTCATAACATCTGCTATTGACTGAAGGCACTAAACAAATAATATTGTACTCCTATCATTTTAGTGGCAGAAAAAGTATTAACGCATAACTATTCTGCCACTTTTTAGTGGTTATCTAGAAAAAATATGGCACATGATTATGTATTCCTTTCAATCTGTGTAAAATAGCTGCAATTTATAATATTTTCTGTGAGGTAGAAAAAGAAAGAGGAGAAATAGCTACTATGTATACCTGCATTATATGGACATTTGCACATCCAAATGCATATATGTACCCCTAATATCCCGTTCTGGTAAGAAAATCTTTGCAAATGGCTTCTTTTCCTTCCTAATATGTGTCTATTTTATATATATAAATATTAAGAAGAACGTTTTAAGGAAACAAAGGCATTGGGATAAAATTGTTTCTGCAAAGAAGGATAAAAGAAAATGTGAAAGAGAACGACGTAAAGCGAAGCATGCTGAACAAAAAGGTACAAGAAAAACAAAATAATTTCTGTCTCCGTCTTCTATAGAAAATAGTTTTCTCTCTGTGTTCTGAAGTTTCAAGTAACTTGACTTAGATGTTCTGTGAGGAGATGCATAATGACAGACAGGTCTTCTGAAAGAGGCTTCTCTACTACAGCTAATATTTTATAATGTTCACCTGTAAGAAAGATTAGGACAGGCTGGGCAACATTTTTTTTCTGGAGAGATTTTGATTTATAGGCTTTTATAAGAAGTTATTGCTATTATGCAAAATCATGGCTTACGCTTCACCTGTATGCTTAATGTCGTTTAATAGTGAGCAACTGTATGATCTGTTTTTTTCTTTTCCCTCTATTTCAGGCGCTGCTCCTCAACTTAGTAAGCGAGATCTAAAAGCAATTGCAAAATATCGTCTTCTAGAGGCCAAGGCAACAGGGCCTCAGCTATGTATTGATATGAGTTTGACCAGTCACATGACTAAGAAGGTAGCTATATTTTTGCTCTTCTTTTAAAAAAACATAGAATTTGATTTTCAGTGGTGAGTGTCCCTCTGCTCTTCAGTACCCATTGCATGCCACTGTGAAGAGGATGCATTCAGTAGTATTACTTTGTTGTATTGACTGAAGAATTGTACTCCATAAAATTAGAAATATGGAAGTGAACATTTGATTTTTCCTCATGAAAACAATAGAAAGTATATTGTACATTTAAGCCCAGACTGGAATGTAACTTGCTAGTTCTACAGCATGCATGGAGTAGGAAATCATTGAATGAGGAATGAAGAAGTCATATTTTATACCTTATTTATTATATGGGCAAGTCCTCTTGAAGTGAGGAAACATTGAGATTGGCAGAATTTTAAGCATATTTTGTATGGTTTACCTCTTGGAATAGGTATACTGAAAGCTGAATAGAGAGGACTTTGCTTAAGGACACTGAAAGGCAATAGATGGAAAGAGTGCCCTTTATTAAATTTGATGAGGGCAATGTTGTAAGATTAAAATTTGTATTTCAATCATGTATAGCAGAGCATGAGGTCCAGTGTTTTGAGATGCTCATAAATGGGTATTTTGGTTCCTTTGAGTCAGTTTTGACTCCTGATGACCGCCTTGACAAGTGCCTGCAGTTTTCTTGGTGATATTTCAGAAGTGCTTTGTCCTTGTCTGCTTTCTAGGGCTGAAAGAAGGGGCTGTGACTGGCCCAAAGTCACACAGTTAGGTTTGTGTTCAAGGTGGGACTAGCATTTATAGTCTCCTGGTTTCTAGCTTGGTACCTTAAGCAGCACAACAAATTGGCTCTCTAGGCAACTATTGCTCAGGAGAAAATTAACTGTACAGCAGTTACATCAGTCTGAAATAAAACTGCAAAAAGAGTTCTTGGATTAATTTGATTTGGTTCTGTCCCTCCATGGCTCTTGTTTAACTTCAAGTCATTGAAAACATAATATAAATTGGAGATGCCTTTGAGTTGTGGTGCTGGAGAAGACTCTTGAGAGTCCCTTGGACTGCAAGGCGATCAAATCAGTCAACCCTGGGTGAAATCTACCGACTGTTCACTACAAGGACAAATGTTGAAGCTGAGACTCAGATATTTTGGTCACTCAATGAGAAGAGAGGACTCATTAGAAAAGGCTGTGATGCTGAGAAAGATGGGAGGCCAAAGAAGAAGAGGACGGCAGAGAATCAGATGGGTGGATGGTGTCACCGATGCAACAGGCATGACTTTGGGCAGACTGCGGGAGGCTGTGAGGGGCAGAGAGGCCTGGCGGGCTGTGGTCCATGGGGTCACAAAGATTCTGACACGACTTAGTGAATGAACAACAACATAAATCAGAGTGGGGAAACTTATTTAAAATGCAAATGTGATGTTGAGCTACGCTTTCAAATTCTCATATGGAATCTCTTTTTCCTTTGCTTTTGGTTCACTTTACTTTTTTGTTTAATGGTTTTTATTGATTTTATATTCATAACATACAGACTACAAACTGTATCATTCCATTCACCCTAGTGCCGCAGCTTTGTAATATAATCTCCAATCAGGCAAACCAAATCCCCCATTTTTTCTTGCTTCTTGCAACAATTTCAGTTTTATCCTGGCTCTTTTGCCTTGCCATTTAAATGTTCACGTTAGTATACTCAGAACCTCAAAAAAATGCCCTCTCTAATTTAATCAGTATCATTTGAAATAAGAAAAGGATCTTCAGCAGTAAATTCATTTTTATCACGGCAGTCTTTCCCATCAATGATAGCCTAGCCTTAGATATTTCCATTTTTCTAGATCCATTTTTATCTGATTAAGTAGCTTAGTGTACGTAATTGTCTTCCTGTCTTTTGGTTCACTTTCATTACTATTGTGTATCATTTACTTCTTTATTGTCTTAATAATTTATTTGATTTTGCACATTATATTTTGATTTGTAGGTTTTATTAAAAACAATAAAAAGCTCTGAATAATGCTGGAGCTTTTTGAAGAACATCTAGAGCAAAAAAACCCACTGAAGCCTTTTTCTCTTCTTCAAAGGAAATAAGCCGGCTGGCTGCACAGATTAGACGACTTTATGGGTCCAACAAGAAAGCTCAGAAGCCCTTTTGGCTCCATCTCACAGGGATTGTGAAAAACAGTCCTATTTATGAAGCATGCTTGAGAATGAACGATGGATTTGCCAATTATCTGGTAAGTATATCTCCCCTTTTCCCCTCTGCTTTATCTTTCTCCAAGTGATGACACTGATGAAAAAACATCCTTCCTCAAGTTGGTCTTGTCAATAGTAGGCAAAACGCATAGAATTGGTAGTTTTGCTTTCCTTCCCAATAATATTCTGTATGGTTAATTTGATGTCTTCTAGAGTTGCAGTACAAACACAATTAGGCACAGAATACTTGCTTTTAAGAAGTCCTGTAGTTTAATATCTTCAGTAGCCTTGTAAAATACAATTAGGTTTAAATTGGCCTGAAAATGTTTTTTTGATTCAAAATCTGTTTTCCAATAGAACAGTAATGGGTAGTCAGAGTGGCCTGTACTTCCAAAAATGCACACTCATTCTTGCACAAGTGTCCTTTCTGAAAGGAGGTGTTTAAGAAAAGAGTAGACTGCCACCTGTCTGAAATGGTATAGCGTCTCCTGCTTGAACAGGGGATTGGATTAAGAGACTTCTAAGGTCCCTTACAGCTCTATTCTAATTGATTGATTGAATTTCCATTTATGTATGTTCCATTCTTTTTCAGATGGATGTTACTGCAGAAAGTTATCTTGACCTATTTCCTTTGGACATGATTGTATATCTCACACCAGATTCTGATAATGGTATATTGCAGCTTTGGGGCTATTTAAAGTTGTTTGTTCTTATTTTAAATGAGTAATAATTGGATTTAGGGTTTAGAGTTGTTTCTTAATGTGTGTTTTAAATCAAACTTGTTTTAACCTATCTGACATCCTCCTCATGAGCTGTCAGCATACCATATGTTCTAGCATCCTGTTGGAACAGACAACCTTACAAGCCAAACTAAGCAACAGTTATGGAACTAAGTCTTTAGTAAGAATAGCAGTAAGTAGGATAACTATAGCTCAGTCCAACCCAATCCTGGCTTGTGATGTCTGCTGATGCACTTCCCCTATCTCTAAATACTGTGGCTGGAAACCAAAAATTAATCTGTCTTAATTGGTGGAGTGAGGACTCGCAGTTAAAGGTTTTGCAGCATTGCTGAAATAATGCAATACTGCAGTCTTATTAACATTTAAAAGTTAACATTAGATAACTTAAAAAGAAACTATAAAATAAGATAAAAAGAATAAAATGAATTTTAAGTAAAACCTAGATCTAGGTACTCAGTCTGTACAATAATGTAATCAATGAACCATATAGATATAAATTGTACTTTAAAATCAAATCTAAATTATTGCTAAGTTGAAATTCATTTATATGTGACCAAATATTAGTGGAGCAAATATGAACATATTGCTCATATAGATCAGATCAGTTTGTACATATTCCCAGCTGCTGTGCAAACCTTTGCTGTGTTATATATAGTAAGTCTTTTGTTATCTAACAAAAGGGAAATAATAAAAGATTCTTCAGACTGGTCTCAGGCAGGTAGCAACAAAGGAAAATGGAATCTTCTTGCTAACATGAATGTTTGGATTGATTCATGGAACCATCACAAGGGCAAGTCTGACTAGCTATAGGAACTTTTATTAACTCTCCCATATAAAGGCCAACTATTGACTTTGCTCCGAAGAAGAGTCTTTGTTGAAATGAGGAAGACAGTGAGTCAGCATAATTAGCTGACATCCATCCAGGGTGGTTAAATTTTAGTGAATGAGGTTTTATTCTGCTATTTGCTATCTAAGAGCCTTTGTGTGATAGCTATTAGCCACCATAAATTTGAGAAAATTCAGAAATTGAGAAATTTACTAAAAATCTCTGGACTCCAAAATAACTGGAATTTATTAGATAAAAGTAATGATATCAACTCAACTGGAAAATGAATAGGAAGGCCTTATCCTAAATCCTCATCTGGTCAGTTTCTAGCTTTAGAATTGCACTGAATACACATTTTGGAGCTTGAAGCACTGCTCTAAGGGACTTAGTTTGCACCGTTTTCTCCACAATCAGCCTATAATTTGGGTGGTAAGGGTGTAATGGACATCTATAAGCAACTGAGCCAAGCATTGGTCAGTGAATACTTCTAGAGCTGTGAAGATGAGTTATTTTGTGTGTGTGGAAAAATGGAAGAGCTGAAGAATCTCTTTGAGCCCCCAAGAATGCAGATTTAGAAAAGATTGTTATAGGTAGCTTTTGACTTAATTGAGTCTAAAGTTAAGGTTGTATGTCATGATGATTGTTAAATGAACACTGTGGTTGTTAAATGAACCCATTATACCCAATGGGCATCTTTTTTTCTGGAAACAGGAAGTAAACATCAGTTTCCAGGAAAAAAGTGTTGCCAGTTGCCAAGTGCCCAAAATGTGATCATGTGATCTGGTGGAGGGGGGGCAGGAGGCTGTCAAAACCAGCTTGTGAGTAGCTCTGGAGGTCCTTTGTGATATCTAACAGTCCCTAAATGACTGGTTTTAAGTCAATGACTTAACCTGTACTTTAGTCTTCTGAAAATGTATTCCAAGGCCATTTTTGTTGTAGTAATGCAGAAAAGTATTACGTGAGCATCTGGGATCAGTTGGAACCCTTGAAACGATCATTTCCATTAAAAAAAAGAGTGGATATTCATATCTGTTACTTTAGAGGACGGAAAGTTTGGATCTGAACATTTCTTTGTCTATGACTTCATGTATAAGTTGAACAAGGAGGGAGCTAAGTTAATAGAGCTTGTGTGTACACCAGGTTCCTAATTCTAAAATATTTATGATACTTCTGAATTAGGAAGATTGACTGAGTCTAAAATACCAAGCCTTTCCTATTGAGGATGTCTCGGAATTGAATTAAATGTTGATTTAAAATCCCTAGAGGCTGCCTAAAGAGAAGCTACAGACCTTCCGTTGTATTTTTCAAAAAGCAAATATGGGCTAACGTGGAATATAACATCCAGAGCAAAAAACCAGAACTGACTAATTACTACCAACAATTAGAGGGATAAATTTCAAAATAGAAAAATCTATAATATTAAGCAGATGGTAGTTTATCTTGATGCACTTCAGGCCAGAAATACTCTTACTGACGATATGAGTAAATGATAATGTTAATGCTATCTATAAATAACATTGTTCCCTTTATTTCCAGTGCTCAAGTACCAGCACTTAAATGTTTTATTTAGCCAAAATAACATCAGCAGCTAAACGCAAGCTTGCTGAGAGTACCAGCAAGCTTTGGAAAACAGCAAAGTTCCCAGACAGATAAAACATAATTAAGAATAGTTTTTAATGAGGAAAGAGAATTCTTCAAAAGAGTCCAGTGAGTAAGCTTATTGGAGCTGGGAAGGAGAAAAAAAAAACCTTCAGAAAACAGGAAAGGAGAAACCGGGGTCAGATAGAAACCGTGATTATTGCAGCTCTTTTGTATTGTATATTGGTATAGATTTTGCTAGGCAGAATTTGAATATATTTGAATGAGCACACCTAGACACTTTGTCTTGAACTAAGGCAGTGACCAGGTCTTTGGGCAGCAGTTCTGTTTCAGTCTTTCTGATTTTAGTTACGTTTTTTAAAGGCCTTTATACAATTCAGAGAATTACAGTTAAATTAAAGGGGGCACGATGGCTCAGCGGATAAAGTCGCCGAGCTTGTCGAGCGGAAAGTCGGCAGTTCGAATCCCTAATGCCGTGTAACGGAGGAAGCTCCCGTGACTTGCCCCAGCTTCTGCCAACCTAGCAGTTCAAAAGCATGGGAAAATCCAAGTAGAAAAATAGGGACCTCTTCGACGGGAAGGTCACAGCGCTCTGTGCGCCTTAGGGGTCTAGTCATGCCGGCCACATGACCACAGGGACGTCTCCAGACAGCGCTGGCTCTTCGGCTTTGAAACGGAGATGAGCACCGTCCCTACAGTCAGTTCGACTAGTACGCATGTGTGTGGGGAACCTTTACCTAAAATATTACTCAGTGGCCCTGTTCTCACTGCCTGCTTACTGGCTCAGGAAGAGAGTTAATGTAGCAACACAAAGAAAAATCAATTAATTACCCTTGTCTCTACCCTGCCCCGCTTCCCTAGATAAGTACTGGTCAGTACCTTTCCTTCCATTCACCCACAGTCACAACTGATGAAGCTCCTTGGGTGAGAAAGAAAACGTTTTCCTCCTCCTCCTGAAGGAAAAAACAGTTCAGTTGCGTTGTGAAAAAGCCCCTTTGAGACAACTATGATCTGGATGACTGAGAATCTCCGCAGACAAAACCTGAAACACATCGTACCAGGCCAGCACACACATTCCATGCAAAATTCCCCCAAAATTGGGTCCACTTAGCTTCCTGGCCCAGTGTCCAGGAAGAAAGCTAAGTTTTTACTGACCCATGGGGATTTAGGTCTTCTGAATTTTGGGATAACGAGGGGGAAATTGTTCCACAGGCAGGCACAACAACAACCATTAAGTAACCTAGATTCCTAGATACCAGTAGATGTTATTGTTTATAATTGAATGAACTCTGAACATGCTTACCTGACAGGACTGGTGGAATTGGCAGGAATAAGTGTAGATAGGCAGTCGTGTAAGTAGTCCAGTCTTGAACTATGAAGGTCTTGTAGGTGACCAACAACACCTTGAACTGTGCCCAGAAACATACTGGGAGCCACTGCAACTCAAAGTAGTGCTCTTTTCATGAGTCTACTGAGGGGATGGTGTTACATGAGTTTAATGCACCCATAATTACCAGTGCTGCATTCTGGACCAGCTGCAGTTTTTGAATGACTTTCAAAATTAGCCCCATGTAGACTTTCAAAATTAGCCCCATGTAGAGTGACAGTGTATAGTTTGAATTCTCCCCGCTCATCATAATAGCGGTATACCTTTACTGCCAGTTTTGATGTTCTCTGTATATCTCTGTCTTTTTTATTGGCTCCTGCTATATGTGAAATGGATAAGGCAAAACAGAATATGACGACGATATAATGCAATCTGTCTGTATCACTCGATGTTTATTTATTTGTGTTCTTCTCGTTTTAGTTCTTGAAGAAATCGATCCACAAAAAGTACATATTTTGGGAGGGCTGGTGGATGAAAATATTCAAAAGGTAAGTATACTGCACACATTATAATGATTTTTTTCACAGAAATAGTTGGGTAGTATTTAAGGGGTGGACTGCAGGAACTTTCCTCTTCCCAAATATAATTTTCCTGTGGGCAATTAGCTAACATAATTAAAATAGAGCTTCTGGGTTTGGAGGATAAGCATCGTAAGCTTTTTTTAGATTCTGATAACCAGATCTGGATCTTTAAAAAAAAAAAATCGGCACAAGGAATCATTTCCTTCTTCCTCCTTTTAGTGTATATAATTTATTTTTGTAGAAACTCACTTTCCAAATTGCCCAGGAAAGACATCTTCAGACAGCACGATTGCCTATTCAAGAGTACATGGTAAAGAACGTGAATGCAAAAAATTACCACTCAACAACTTTAGCAATCAACCAAGGTGAGTAATGCATACACCCATTGATATAATTCACTGTCGCCTATTTGCAGGCATTATATTACCACTAGCTTTCCTGTACAATATATAGCTGGTATTAGCCGTTGCAAATTAACTCCTGATCATTTGCATGAATGGTGGTCCTTTCTGAGAATTCTTGCATGGTTGATTTGTGCACACTCAAGACAGTTCTCTACAGAATTGATCTTCACTTTTGCTTATTGTACTTTTTAGGACACAATGTCATGTCACATGATGAACTGTTCAAGAAATTGCTCTTTAGGCTTAATTATAGTCCTAACATAGGGAAGCTTTCCTATGAGATGTGAGCAAATGGGCATTAAACAGTGGAGTTCTACCTTGAGCAAGTAGGAGAGCCTTGAATATGCTATATCAAAGATCACAAATCTTGCATGCTCCATATTAACATATTTAAATTATTGTTGGAAAACAAGAGTCTAAAAACACAGAGGATGGCTATTATTTCTATAATGCCATGATCAGATCCTATCCTCCTTGTAATTTCATGACATTTTTGTAATTATCCAATGCATTTCTTTTAGTGTTTGATGCCCTATCAACCTTCCATGATACCAAGAATTGGGAAGAGGCACTTAAAGTTGCAGTTTCTCCTGGAAAGGGATACATCTTCAAAGATACACAGTGACAAAAGGTTCAATACACAAATATGAGAAAACAAGATTTGGACTACCTTTGATAACCAACAACAGTCTCCTTTCCTCGATTGCTTTCCAGATATTTTTGACTACAGTGATGACAATTTCCAGTTGCAATTTATGGGAGTTTGACTCCAGCACTACTACCAGTATATATATATATATATATAGACTGACCTGTGGGAAGAGTAAATTATTACTTAATCGATCTTCCTTTCGGCTTACTGTACTTCTTGGGGAAAAGACTGGGTGCCTCACTGCTTATTCTTGGTGAATCTATTAGAAGGGTTAAAATATTGCTTGTTTTAACATTATAGGTAGTCCTTGACTTACGACCACAACTGAGCCCAGAATTTCTGTTGTTAAGTGAGAAATTCGTTAAGTGAGTTTTGTCCAATTCTGTGACTTTTCTGGCCACATTTGTTAAGTGAATCACTGCAGCTGTTAAATTAGTAACCCGGTTGTGAAGGGAATCTGGCTCCCTCCATTGTCTTGGCTTGCCAGAAGGCCACAAAAGGTGACCCTGGGACATAGCGACCGTCATAAATATGAGCCGGTTGTCAAGCATCTGAATGCAAATGACACAACCATGGGGATATTGCAGTGGTCATAGGTGTGAAAAATGGTCATAAAGACACTTTTTCCAGTGACGGAACTTCTAACGATCACTAAACGTACCTAAGTCGAGACTATCTGTACAGTTAAGTGCCCTTGCTACTGATATTCTCTTTTTTTTTCTTTATAAACATGACATTTGTGCTGGGAATTTTTGCTGAAAACAATGTGTCTTTGATAATGAAATGAATGGATAGCTTTTCCTGCACTCATAGGCAACGCAGCCGAGATGATGTTAATTTTTTAAAAAATATAAATACTTTTGCTCTAATTTTAGATTAAATCCCCTTGCCACTATTTTCTACCCTTCTAAACATAGCATTGCTTGACTGACTGTGTTATTCAGAGTGTTCTAAATTCAAGGCTAGGAATGTTATAAATCGCTCTACAGCAGTGGTCGCCAACCTGTGGGCCGGGGACCACCAGTGGTCGGCAAGAGAATCCTGGCGGTCCGTGAGAAAATTCGGAGAATTTAATTATTTTTAATAGGGAACAAATGGCCTGCCACTGCAAGGAGCATGGCCGGAGGGCGAAGAAATGGCCTGATGCGCTCCTTGTGGCAGCAGTGCCGGGAAGAAAGCAGGTGTGGGGGAACCAGTCCACCACTCTTCTCTTAGCGGAGCTGGGAGAAAAGCAGGCTGGCGTACTGTTCAAAAGTTGTCTTTTTTGAAAGGGAGCATCCCTTTAAAATGGAACGTAAGAGCGGCTGGGTGAAGAAATGCTGCTGCCACCTTTAATAGGCTGTGAAAAAAAACTTGGGAAACTAGAAGGTCAGTATGAAGGCACATCGGCTCTTCCCGTTTCCCAAGGTTGTTCTCACAGCCCATGATGCCACCGCACTGCCAGTGACGCTTCACTGCCTGTGACCCTTGGCATGCCACTCAGTTTAGGTTGAAAGAGTTTTCCAAAGGTGCCAAGTGAGCCTCCATGGCTTAGGCAAACAAGAATCTGGGTCTTTTGGGTGTTAGTCCAGCATCTTATCAATTACACATCACTGGTTCTTTTTTTAAATGTAACTTTGAAACATACTCCAGATGCATTTACTTAAAACACCAGAAAGATGAGTCCCACACAAAAGACAGGTACCTGTGCTACGGTTTCTTTTAACCTTGACCAATATTTCCACAAATTGTCACACACTCAATATTGAAAGATAATATGTTCAGAAGCTCTGTTTGACCTACAGCATTCTCTTTCAGCTATTCTTAAGTAGCACTTATTCACAGCAGTTAACGTTGAAGAGATCTTCAGAAAAGATTGATCTCTTGTCCTCTTCACTTAAGGGGAAAAGAAAAGTAAATTTGGATGTGAATCAACATACTATCTGTGACTTTTACAAGAAATGATTTATTTCCCTTGACTTCATTCAAGCTTGGAGTATTAATATCCATTGACAAATGAAACCAAACAGTAGCCTCAGTTCCTTCAGCCATCCTTTTACACATTCTCTGTTTTTATTAGAATCTCCCAGGGCTATACATTGATCAGGCCAACCCAAAAGGTCACAAAAATATGCAAGTTTTCAAAACAGCTAATCCTCTTTATAATGAATTTAATGATACTTGTACCGTTAAGTGCAAAGAAAGGAGAAGCAGGAGGAGACGGCTTAGCAAACTCATGTGCAGGATGAAGCTTTGAACTGCTGTACAAGGCAGCAAAGGGAAGCAGTGAGGGCTGTATATTGACACAGGCATAGTTTTAAGCTTAGGCTGGAGTAATCCTTCTCATGAGTTTGCCTACATGCCTCCAAAAACTCTTGATAGCTACATAAAACACCCCTCAGGTTGTTTTTAAGGTCTATGTGCCTGCCACCGCAAAGGCCGCAGTCTGTGAACTGTAAGCATACTTCTGTCAACTGGAGAAGGTCTTGGAAGGTCTTTTGAACTAGGATTGGCGTCTCTGGAGAAGGCCCTTGTGCTTTGATAACCTTCTGGCAATTAGATAACAACCTCTGCGATTCCACATGCAAGGCGTTCTTGTTTTCTAAGAAAAGGGCAGTGCACTGATGCTCCGGATGTTTTCTTCGGTTTCCTGAAGACCACCGTAAAATTTCCCGTAGCTCTACTACGTTCCCTAACAAATGGCAGAAGTCAAATGGAGAGAGGGACCATTTTTCTTTCAAAGAGCTCAGTTCTTTGACAGGCAATTCTGGGAGGTACCTGTGACTCTGAGAATCTCTGGGGGTCCCATTCATATGAGTATGTTCTTGAAAGTGTCTGGTGGGATTAAAATCTGAAGGCAGTGGGTTTCTTGTTGAAGGTGGAGTTGTTAAGGGTCCTTTAGAAGTGCTACTTGCAAAGGGTTTGGGGCAGTCTAATTCTGCCTCGTTTTCTACCCCATGGAAACAGCTTGCATAAGACAACTGGCAGCTGCATCGCTCCGGTTTATGTCTGGGTGCAAATGTTTCCTCAGGATTCACTAAACCTGGTGGACCTGTGTCACTGAAAGCCGCTGCACCTCCAGTTGCATTGTCAGAAGACGGAAAGGGTTGATCTGAAGTACAGTTTTTCTCTCTGAGTCTGATAGCCTTAGACAAAATGTCAAATGAAGGGTAAACCTGTGGAGCTGAATTGTCAGTTTTGATCTGTTCTATATTCTCCTCTGAGGAAGCCATTAGTGAACTGGATCTCTTGTTTTTATAAACTGTATTGAGAGCATCTCTTGTGAGGTCCTCTGTTTTATAGTCACCAGCCCTGTCTGTAGATTGGCACAGATTATGAGGCATACTCATGGCTGATAAGTGGGCTGGGACTTGATTTATAACTCCATTTTTAAAAGATAAATTATTAACGCCCAGGCCATTTTGGCTAGTAATTCCCTGGCACTCATTATCTGTTTGCTGACAGGTTTTTGCATTTTCTGCTGCCGAACTGAAATTTGGCCAGCAAATTTGGCCTGATGTATCACTGCAGTTGAAAAATAGTTCAGTTACATTTGAAATCCCCAGATGTTTTTCATCTCCCGATTTCTGTGCAGCACTCTTGTGTGACAACTGGCTGATATCTTCTTCAAGCTTTAAATCCCCAAGGGTCTGGCTGGATGCACACAAGACAGGGTCACTTTTGACTCTTTTGCAGGGATCTAACACAGCCTGTTCCAGTTTC
Source organism: Pareas carinatus (assembly GCA_032468095.1). Taxonomy (NCBI): domain Eukaryota; kingdom Metazoa; phylum Chordata; class Lepidosauria; order Squamata; family Pareidae; genus Pareas; species Pareas carinatus. The sequence goes on from JANHFO010000224.1 coordinate 229,823, forward strand.
TCAGCTTTCTCTGCAGAGAGACAATCCAGGTCCAAGCGTGGGGCAAAAGACAACAGTTTGCCTTGGATGTTATTCTGAGACCCTGAAGGTTTGGTGGTAGTGTGAATTATTTCCTCAATCAATACATAACTGACTCCTGTTGGAGGCATAGCTTTGTCTGTGCCAGTTTTTTTATCAAGTGCTTGCTTTGTGGAGCACTCTGCCTTTACTTCACAATGCCCTTGAACCCCTCTTGCTATTTCTGCAAGCTTTTCTGTTTTTTCTTTGCAAGTGGGATCAAGATCTTCCCGGTGAAAAGTAATTTCTGGTCTATTTAAATGGTGACTCTGCTGGGGGGACATACAAAAAGAATTTAACGAGTGATGGCTTGAGTCAAAACGTCTTCCACTTGCCTGGGCAGAGGCCAGGCACAAAACTGAACTGGCTACTGATGGATTCCGCCCCATTTCTGTTGAATCGGATGAAGAGGTCGAATTTTGGACCGCCTGGATTGGATGTGTGGCTTCAAGAAGATTGGAAATTTGTGGAGGTTCCTTCAGTAAGGTCTCAGCTGCGGAGTTTGAGGCTTCTGAAATGGTAGGATCTTTACTGCCACAAGCATTGGTTTCCGGGGCATGGGGTGAAGCTTTGGGGAAGCTGACTTGGAAAGTATAATTTGTCTGCAGGAAGGACCTTCTTTTCCTCACATTATTGCCACACGTTGGCTCTTTTTCTGGCCTGGATTTCACCCTCCTGTTTTGCCTTGACAGGGCGTTTTCATCTAAGGTTTCGCCTGATGGCAACTCCGGGGAACCATCTAGGGGTAGAATTTCAGAACCTAAAAATAAAGAAGAGGCTATCAATATGGAGAATTACTTTTTCATCCCGTATCAACAGGAGCTTGAGAAAAGATTTATTGCTGATATGCATGGGTTGTCCAAAGGTGCATACTATTTCTTTGTTTTTACAAGCTAATAAAGAAACTATAGCAGTGCCAAAACTTAGCTAATGTTCTGTCTCCCTCAGGATATATGGCTGAAAAGAAATGGACTCTATTGGAACCTGCTCAAAGATGGAAGCGGAAAAGAAGAGATGGGAGGTTGAAAAAAGATGGAAAGACAAAGAAAGAGTAAATGAAGACGAGAAAAGGAAAGTTGTGAAAGAGGAGTAAGAAAGGAAAGGAAGTAAGAAAGGAAGTAAGAAAGGAAAAGAAAGGTAAAAAGAGAGGTGAAAGAATAAGCGAAGAAGAGAAAATGAGAAGGTAGGAGAAAGGGAAAAAAGGAAAAAATTGATTAAAATAGCCATATTTGAGGGTTGCATTCAAATACGAAAATTGGATATGTTTACTATGTAATTTTTTTTAAAAAAAAGGTGGTTAGATGAGAAATTAAATCATGGTCTCGATACTATAATATGGGGGGAATGGAGATATATAAGTAAGTTACATTTTTAAGATTGAGGTAAATAGAGATGGTTGAATTGGAGATAGATATGTAAAGGTATAATAAGTAAGTCAAAATGTACAAAGATAAAGAGAATGTATGAAATAAGGGAAATTAGGATATTTGGACAAAAAGTTATGTAAAATTAAAAATGATAATAGATAAAAGAAAAAGGTGGCGAAATTAAGATGACATAGTAAATAAAGAAAAGGAAGACGAGGAGGGGAAGAAAGGGAAAAAGGAGACGACCTTGGGAGGTTCATACCAAAAAGGCAGATGCTCCAGGGATTTTCTCTTAACTCGCCTGCTTGTGTCTCTGTTGGGCTCATCCTTTCGGCTGCATCATGGAAGTTGCAATCCGAATTAGTCTTTTCAAAGCCAGGAAGGTACCTCAAGTCAGAGACAGGAGCCTGGCCCTCACTGATTTTTTCCTGGTCTTCAGGCTCCTGCAAAGAGCAGCTCTCGGGGCTGTTGCTCTGTGTATTCTTCCCTCCGCTGCTGGCTGGCGATAGGTTAGCACAGAGGCTGTAGTATTCCATGATGTTGCCTTGGGTCAACTTGGACTCTAGAATGCTCACACCATTTTCTCTTCTGGATTCCTCTTCTGGTTGTGGAAGCCCAGGGCTGGCTACGAGGGGTGGCAGGAGGAAAGGGAAAAAAAGCTCTTGCGGACTTTCCTCACCTCCGTCCGCGCTAAAAAGCGTCTTGTCATTGTTGGCCAATTTCTGAAAGGCAGAATTACAAAACTGAAAAATCTCTGGCCTGCTTGCTGAGCACGCTTCGAAGTCATCCTCTTCCAAGGCGTCCAGAGAGTCGCTTGAGCCACTGGACTTCGGCCCTCTGCTCTCTGTGTTGGCTGAATCAGAGGCTTCGGAAAGGCTATCGCTTATGTTGTACCCATTGCAACATGTTGTGCCCACTTCTTTGGCTTCCAGGGTCTTCCTTTCTTGTTCCGGCACTTGCTGCTCTCCTTCCTCCTGAACTGGGGGACTAATACTGCTGTACCTAGGTGAGTGTGTGTCTGAGAAACGGTCCGTGGAGGAATCTGGCTCAGAAGATTCTTCAGAGTCACTGCAGGTTCTAGATTCGTATCCTGAAAACATACAGACAATTTCACCAGAGTTGCACCCTCCTTCCAACCAAACCTAGAACACAGCTGAAGTAAAATTCCCCTGAAAAGGTTCTTAAGATGGATTGAAAGCCCTGCTAAGGGTGAAAAAGGATTACTCTGAAGATAATCCAGAACACTGTTCTCTTAGCAGCAGCATTTGGACAGCCAGAGGATAACAGGGCCTGTCTCAGTGACTTTTTTGAGGGACTGTCTCAGTGTCTGGAGACTGGAAGGGCGGGGGGAAAGGCGATATGGATGAGGGAAAGCAGGCTCAGGGTCACCTATAAAAAGTCTGAGAATTCTAGTTGCATACAAAATTATGGGCACTGTGCCTTGAATGATAGCTATGGTGTTGGTCCGTGTACCTGAAATCAGATGAATTCACATTCAAATGTGACAGAAACAGTTCCCACATCCTTTCTGTGTACCTCAGTGACCATTTCAAATGGTGTTTCTTGTGTGGTTTTTGCCCACACAAAGGGGTAAAAAAAGAGAAGAATAAATAACATTCTGTGTGACACTGTGCTAAATAGATGCATGTATTTCTAGCAACAGGTGTATTATTGAGCTTGGAAGATTCCTTTCACTCTTACTTAAGGAAGCTTGCTTTTTACCTTCCTCGGCGGAGATTCGGTGCACTGGAGGCTTTCTCTCCTCCCAGATGAATATGGAGCTGCTTGAATCTACAAACATTCTGTGGTAACCACTGATGAGACAAGCCAGATCTTTGGCACTGTTGGACTCCAGCAGCACAGTGAGCACCTTGTATGGAAGACAAGAAGCATGATGAGCTGAAATGTTCAGGACAAGAGCAATGCATCAAAATTGATAATAAATATATTTACCTTTATATCTTGGAGGTAGATCTTCACCATGCTTACTTTGTCAGATTCTTTAGTGAGCTCCAGTCTGCTTATGTTAGCAAATTCTGCCAGCAAGGTTACGATGTTGAGTTTGCTATTAACCACTTGACTGATTCCATACTTGGCTCCCACCAGCAAGGCAATGCATGACTCTCTGTCCTGTAGCTTCAAGGGGAGGGGGGAAGCAGCTTATGACTGAACTTAGAAAAGAACAAACTTAGGCCTATGTATTCAAGGGCTACAACATCTATACAATATAATTTGGATATGTAAAGAAACCCACACAGATGAAGTAGCACAATTTGAACTTTCATACCATTATGTTTATTTATATACTTTAGTCTCAAGTAGACATTTCTGATCAGAGGTTCCTTTAATAGTATTCTGTATTAGCTAACAGTCAACCTTTTCTTGCTTCTGAGAAGAAACAATAGACACTCATCAAAGAATTGGATTCTAAAGAGAAGTGTGTGTGTGTGTCTGTCTGTCTGTGTATGAAATAGTGGCTAACAATTGTGCTGTCTAAACAATGGTTTATAAATGTTTAACATGTGTGAAATTAATCAATTGTCCTTAATTCAAAACTATGTAGTTATACAAGTAACAGCTTATTATGTTTTATGAATGCAGCCAAATTTACAAAAGCATTACAAAAACCTAAATGGGAAATGAACAGCTAACTTTAATATAATTCAATGTTTTATGAAACTTACTGGTCCTCATTTATGCTGTACTGGAGAGAGGAAAGCAGGACATAACCCCGTTCTTTCATTTATTAACTCCAACACTCGATGATGGCAGCCTGTATGTTTTTTCTATACTACTGAACAATTGAGGAAATTACTACTTCCGCATATTTTCTTCTGACTGACCAATCTTGGATTATTGTAGCTCATCTTAATAGATGTGATCGAGCTGTGGGCTCCCCATAGTTGGTGGTTCTGAGAAGCTTTTCTGACAGCTTTTAAGGTGACTGGCCAACTAGTTAATTGGTAGGAGAATGGCAGGGCTGGTTCTGGGAAGAAATGGGTGGAAGAGAACAGTGGCTTCATCTCAAGGCCCCAGAGGGTAGGCCTTAGTGGGCTGACCCTGTGTGTTAACAATACACAGGCACACTAATAGGGTAAAGAGTTGAATCCAGAGACTCAGAATATAGACACGTCACCTTTTACCATCAAACATCCAGCAGCCTGTTTGTCATCTGACTCTATATATGGCATCAGACCTCTTTCTGAATGGTGATGAAGAAATGATTCTAATGGATCTATTTATTTCCTTATCAAGCAAAAGAGAAACTGTCATGCCTGGACTTCAGGAAAAACAGATTACTGGTTATTTCAAGGTGATAGTCAGAAAAGACTTGGCTTGACATTTCTAAGGCTGATATTGAATTTCAAAACTCCTAAAATAACCAGGCCTTGTATACCACAAAGGGCATCTTCTCCTACGCATTGTTTATTGCTATGCATTAAACATTAACAGCAGAAAGAGTTTCTGAAACTTGCTGCCGCCATGGACGACTGTTTCACCTTGGACCAGACTCTTCAAGGCTAAGGAAAGTCTTCTCTGTCCCCACCTCTCTAACTGATGGCACAATCCCAGATGCTAACTATAGGTTTTAAAACCCTTCTCAGTTTACAACCTTCTACATCTACAGGACCACTTAGTCCCACTACCTTTCCACTCATTTTTTATTGGTGTACACTCTGAGATATCTGTGTTGGTACTATTTTATTTTCATCTTACCTTTCCTCCATGAATTCAAGATGGTTTTCTTCCTCCCAGTGTAAACTCCCCAGATCTCTATCAGTTAGGCCAATAAGAAGGACAGCTCAAAGTAATAGCTGAGCAATAGCATTACTAAGAGTGACAGCTCCCCAATCTTGCTTCTACTCATTAATTACTATGTCATCCTTTGTTTCAAAAAAAGTGCCACTCCTTCCTTCCTTCCTTTAATGGCATCCTTACACCACATTGGAAGCAGGGAACTCCTTCTGATGCCAACAGTGATAAATGGCTTAATACTGTCACACCCTGGGCTGTGTCATTGCATCAGTATTGCAGTCTGTGATGTGTGCATGTGTTTGATCATTGGATTGTATCTGGGCTGATACGGGAAACAGTTCAGTTTTAATCAATAAACACCAAATAACTGCTTGATTATCTGTAAGAGGTGCAAATGAATGACAAGGGGTTTTAAAAGGTCATTTTAAGACAGAGACCTAGCTATTTCAAATAAAGGATTCAAACTGTTTCCTTGCATCATGACATTCCTAATGACCTGGAGGAAAAAATTCATAAATCACAGCTTTTATGCTGTACTTGAAGAATGCAGTGTTAGAAAGTCTGAGGCATTCACTGAAAAAGGACTCTTGCTGTAAAAAACAGCAACTGTTGGGTCCTTGATGCTTTTTGAGCTTAAGATGTTTTCCTGCAGACATTTTGTTACCAGTCTGGGTCAAATACCTTACCTTGCCAGTTTTGGTGTGGATGTGGCTTCCTTTCTGATGGTTCCTTTATTAAGGTGTTATTTCTTCCCTGAATGTTTATCTGGTCCTGTTTTTTTGGTTATCTGGGTGTTGGCTGCTGGGAACAGAATGTGTTCTAGGCTGCTTGTTTCCTTTCTGGGCTTTTGAATAGTATGTAAATAGGGCTTGTGTATCTATTGATGACTGATATGTGTGAATGCCACATTTCCAAGATTTCCCTAGCATTTTGCATTTGGCTCGATCTAAAATGATAATAGTTTCTCAGTATAAGCTATGGTCAAGTCATCTATGTATCACAAGACTAAGGCACTGTCATGTCTTTTTCTGCATTTGATGTTTGTGATGCAGTCCGCCATCTGTTTGGCCTATATAGTGGCTGTAACAATCCTAACATTGAATGGTGTCCGTGACTCCTGTTTTTTCTTTTTTGATTTAATTTTGTCAGGGTGTAGATATAAACAGCCAGCACATTATGCTGGCAGCAGGAATGTATCAGGTAAAGAAGAGATTGCCCACAGGAATTGTTTTTTTCCCTCAACACCCCTCCTACATCACAGAATGGAGAAATTGAAAAGTAAGATATTTCAAGAGAGTACTTACTATAAGTTGTTTGAATAGCATGCCTGTGACTTCCAGCCCCAAATTTCCAGCATAATCACATTGCTTTTAATTTGGAGAAGATCAAACAGCTTATTCTCTTGTAATCCCTTCCTCTCCAATATCTCCGCTTTATGAGAGCATGGGGATGGATCAGGCAAAAGAAAGATTGCCTACGAAAATCACTTGCTTCCCCCCACCTCTCATCTACTCCCCCATCCAAGGAAATTGGAGAGGAAGGGATTTCAAGAGAGTAAGTTGTTGATGTAGTGTGCCCAGGGCTCTTAGTCCAGGGCTGCTGGCACAATCACATTGCTTTTGTTGTGTACAAGACATTAGCAGGTACTAAAGCATTCCAAAGGGTGGGGAGTAGTTGGAAGGAAAACAAAAGTCAAAAGTGTGAAACTGATTAATTTTGTCACTTTTGAGCTGGAAAACATAGTTGCAGTCATGTGATTTCCCACTTAGTGACCACTTTGCTTAGCAGCAGAGTTGCTGGCCCCAATTAGGACTATTTGCATCTACAAGAAAGCAACCAATTTCAGAGAGCATCAAGAACCCAATAGTTCAGCCCTGAACTGAACGCATTTTCTTTTCTATTAGAAACCATAACTTTACCATGAGTGTGGCATTAAAGACTTTTCCTCCATAGAGTTTCAGGTCTCCAAGAATCTCCAGGTAACATAATCGCACTTGGGCTGCTGAAAGTAGGCGCTGCAATTGTTGAAAAGCAAAGTTAACACAACCAAATCTTTATAACTAGTAGTCCCACTTACATTCTCATACAGTAATATTTGGGCACAATAATAATATGGCAAGTTAATACGACCATGACTTTCTTGGGACAATAATGTGAAAATGATTCTGGTTGTCGTAGGGCATCTCTGAATCAGAAATATAGGCAGTTCTTATTTAGTGACTGCCTCATTTGGCAAACATTCACAGTTATGCAGGAATGAAAAAGTAACTTTATGACCAACCCTCACATTTATGACCTTCACAGGTCATAAAACAAATGAAGGCTGAAGGAAGATAATAAGCACAGTTGAAATTTCACTTAAGGATTGCTTTACTTAATGACCAAGTTGCTGGTTCCAATTGTGTTCACGAAATGAGGACTACCTGGAGTCTTGGGAACTGTCAGTATTTCTGAAGGCACCACAGAGAAATATTCAGCACAAGAGTATTGGGTTTCCTTTTAACATGTTATCCCAAGCAATGAACGATACAGACAAATATGAGATTAGCTGATTCCCATTTGATAAATACAAAACCATATTCAAATCACAAATATAGACAATTATTTAATTTAATATAGACAATTATTTAATTTAATTTAATAATTGGATTTATAGACCGCCCTTTTCTTTTAAAACTATTCACTAGTTTTATCGGTATTGTCTTACTTTTTTTTACTGATAGCATATGCACATCTTAAAATTCCCCATAGAACCATACGTGTTATTATCTCATTAGTTTTTCTAATGCAGAGTACAGAGAG
>JANHFO010000224.1:263213-274496 GCA_032468095.1 Pareas carinatus
CAAAGATGAAAGCTTAGATGCCTGAGATGGAGAGATCCCAGTACTTTTAGAAAGACCAGGCTTCAATTGTTTAGAAGTCATTTCCTTAATTTGCTTTTCTTTTCAAGGAAAGGGAAAGGAACTTAAAAGTCCAAGTTTAAATGAACCACTTAAAATTTCTTTAAGAATCAGTCTTTTCTTTTTCTTTAGATATAAAATCCAGTAGTTTTAAACAGTTAACAAGAGCTTCTGCTTTAAACAAGAGCTTTTGTTACTTCAAAGCTTTAATCACTTTCGTTTTCACACCCTTAAATTCAAGCCATCACCATCTTTGATACTTTGTATCTTCACTTCATTTTAAAAGGAGACTTTTTAACCACTGAGTCAAGTTTCTGAAGAAATACTTGCCAGGAATCCTGCTCTTGCTCCATCTGTTCTGGTTTACTATAGTTTAAAAGATCTGGTGCAGAGATGGTCGTGACGCTTCCTTCTGCTTATAGCAGAATCGTCCCGGATGCAGAGCTTCTGCCAGATCTGCCTGGGGAGCTCTTGCCCTTTCAGCCCCAGGAATAAACCCTCAGGGACCTCTACACAGATCTGGCTGCTCACCTTTCCCTCTTCTCCCGAGGGAAAGGCTTTTCAGCCACCAGACAGCTGATTTTTGTCTGTCAAAGTGGCTAACACGATCATGGTGCTGACAGACCCGAAGGATCCATCTTGCAGCATCTGCGGTGCCATCAGAAGTCCCAGGAGTCTCAACTCTTGAATTTTAGGCTTCAAACCTCAGATTGGTGATGGCATCGTATCTGAAACCAATGTAGACATTCCTTCTCCATCTGGAAGAAGGTGGTGTTCTGAGTTCACCATATATGCTACAATACAGCCCTTTAAAGTTCCCAACAAGTTCATTTTTAGCTCTTAAGCAAAGAGTTTTAAAAGTACTAATTGGATATCTGTACAGAAGTTTCATGACAATGGAAAGTTTTGCAAAGAACAAGAACACAGTGGCAAATGATTGTGGGACAAAATGTCTATTCTCTTTCTCCATAAATATTATATATGCTGAATCTTTTTCAGCAAGAGGTGAATACATGCTTTCTAAGATGCTGTGCAAAAGAGAATAAATGCAGTGTCAATGCAGATCTCTCTCTCTCTCTGCTTCTGTCTCCATCTCTCCCTCTCCCTTCCCCCAATCCAGGGCATAATGGAATGGAAACAACCCAATTGCTGCTTTGGAAACTCTAATTAGAAAAGCTGGCCCAATGGAGAGTAGTTTAAAAATGCTAGTCATGACCTTGCCAGAAACAGCTATCATTAAGAAGCAGACAAGGCAACATTCAAGTCTGATTCAGAGAGCTCACTTCGGACAAGATATTATTTTATAAAATTCTATTGAGATAAATGGGTGTTTAGAGGTATTTTCACTCAACAAGTCATCAGGAACCAAGGTGGATGCCTGCCCCAGAGTGATTCCGCTGACGGAATAGTGGCAATGCCTCTAAGGCAATCTCTATTCACTAGATGACATGATGAAACGCTTTGTGAGATGACGATTGTACTTCAGAACATGATGAATATGTTTTATGATTATGAATGCAACTAATATGTACATGACATGATGAATGTACTTTATGATAATGAATGCATCTTAGGATTGTAACCACAGTTTGTCAATTGTAGCCTGTATGTAAGTATTGAGCATGTACACTGGAGACAAATTCCTTGTGTGTCCAGACACACTTGGTCAATAAAATCTGTCTGTCTGTCTGTCTGTCTGTCTGTCTGTCTGTCTAGATGAGTGAAGGCAAACCTTTTAGGCACCGAGTGTCCGGACAAATCACAGCATTTATTAAATCATGACTCGTGACATCATCACCCAGGAGCACTACTCTCTTTTTGAACATGTGCATGGCCCTGTGACATCAGTGCCTGCACGCTATTCTTCTGAGCATGCTCAGCTCTGGGGCGATGCTGGGGCAACTTGGCTCATGTGCCAATAGAGAGGGCTCTGCCTGCCCACTGTGGCATGCGTGTCCTAGATGGAAATCACTGATCTAGATGCTTTACAGATATGTGAAAGTACAACTCCCGTCATCCTCCTGCCAGTGCTGCTGATACCTGCTTTAGATCCTATTTCTAATAATGGATATTATTTGATAGACATTCTGGTCTTGCTTCTGTCACCATTTTCAACAAGAATGGTAAGCATGACGGACAAGGTTCTTCAATGAAATGCATTGACACACATGGTTTCATTTGAGGCTCTTTTTAAAGCATGCCATTTCAATGGAATTATTGAAAAAATCCCAATCCAAATAAGATAGATAAGACAAATAAAATTCTACAATAGAGATCATCTATTTTATCGAACCAGTCCTGACAGATTACTTTCTATCCATTAGTGTACAGTTAAATGACATGTGTATCATTTGTAAGGCTACTTTTTTTCAATGACAATTCAGTTCACTTAAGCATTGCCACTCTGTTTTTTTTAATGATTCTGCACTGATTTTAGTAATTAACTCCACCCCCCCTGTGTTACAATATTGATTTCATCAGTAAAATGTATTCGTTTACCATGAAAGTTCATCACACCAATAAAGGCCCACTTAGAAGGGAAATACGATGAAGATATAAATCGTATGAACATAACCATTAGTATGACTATAATTACTGAAACCAAGGATACTGTTGCTGAGCACAGGACGCTAATGAGATATTCCCCAAGGCATTTTACGCTGAATGGAAATTCAGGACAGGGAGTGACTATATCAACATTCTTATTTCTAGGTTTCTCACTAACAGCAGAAAATCAGACCACGAGGCAATGGAAGAACTGTGCAAATCAAAGTAAAAAAATCCAGCAAGCAGAATTGATTTAGAGGACTTGCAATAACCCTTTTCAGTCATTCCTGTCCTGGTGTCGTCTCCAACAGATGGAGAAAGAAAACCGGATTGAATCTGTCATTTGTGACAATGAAACCACAAGGCCTGTTGGCTGCAGCCCTGACATGCTGCATGGTTCACTGATATGGAAATCAATATTAGTGATTTAGGGAGAGGACACCTGATCTTCCTGTTTGGACACCATAACTGCAGGATGTTTGTTTTTGCTGTGATATTATAACCAATATATTTCTTTGACTTATGGTTTCATGAGGCATTGAACCCACTGTGTTCTGACTGAAGTTTTATTTTGTGGTAAATTAATCCACTCTGCCTTTCAACCAAAGCAAGCACCCGAGGTCATTAATGACAATGACATTATTTTTTTCCTACACATAGACATTATCATTGAAACCAACTGAATTTAATAGCCAAAGTAGATTATCTATCAACGGAAAGAGCCACAGTGAGTAAGCTAGAGATCAATAATGCACAGCACAAAAGGCTTGGAAAGAATATGTTCAAGAATATTTGGCTGTCTAACAGGCAAAACTTTCAAAACAAAGGCTCAACCTAAAGAACACTGAATACAGGCCTAATCCAACTAAAGCTTTGTTCCACAGGGTGATTAAATTATCACCTGTGTATTAGCAATAGCACTTAGAGCTTAGACTTATATACCGCTTTACAGCCCTCTCTCAGCGGTTTACTGAGTCAGCATATTGCCCCCAGCAATCTGGGTCCTTATTTCACTGACCTCAGACGAATGGGAGGCTGAGTCAACCTTGAATCAGTGAGAATCGAACTGTGGGCAATGGACAGAGTCAGCCTGCAATATTGCAATCTAATACTGTGCCACTACTGCTCTTTTGTCTCTTTTGCTGACTCTTTCCCACATGCTCTGTCCAAATATTCCCCCGGATAGCCATGAGATATTGGTTGTCGGAACCACGGAGCAATTGCTCTTTCACACACAGATTTATATTTGCCTTTACGCTTAATGACATCCTCTCAGGATGGCAGAAAGGTAGTGAAATGCTTGGGAGTTGAGCATCCTGTCCACACAAAAAAAATGTTTGGACGATAGCATGCATAATCTATCCATGTCTTCTTCTGGGTTGTTTTTCATCTTCACATATTATTTGGACGTCTGGTATTTTTTGATGCTCTCTCACTCCAGTACTACCTGTAAAGAAATTTAAAGCTGGCCTTGAGAAGATATGACTGAGCCATTAAGGAGGAATTTGGAAAGAGATTTTCCAATCCTGAGAGAGAGGGAAGTATGAGAAACTGCCTTGATTTTATTCACTGTAAAATGGAATTGAGAAAAACTTGAACAGGATTCAAGATTTTGATATTTCACCTGACTATAATAAAGTGCATTCTTGGACTCTGTGCTGTTTTTATCACTTGACTTGGAAGGACAAAACCAGAACTAACCCTAATAGTTTCCAAACACTGACAGGGACAGCCGGGTGCTGATAAGCTGGATAAAATCCCAAAGAAGGAACCAGAACCGAAGCAGTATCCATTAAATGCATGCTCAGAGTGAAATAATAGTGAATGTCCTTTCCACACTTCTCTAGTGTTGCTGAACAGTTCTATTTCAGCTAGAGATTAAGAGGCTATTTATCAACTGTTTTCAAGGAGCATGTAACGCCACTCTTCCCAGACTGATTGCCTTAAAGCTGTGATAAGGAGGCCACACTTCCATTAATGGTATATATGTGAAGGCACCAGCTTTTTCCTGGGAGAAGCCCTAGAAAAGGTTGACACCAGCGGCACCTCTGGAGCAGGGCACTGGAGCTCAGTCACTGCAATGCAGTTTCTATCTACAACATGCAAAAAGCACATAATGCAGTCAAATAGGCAAGTACAGGATGTTAAACTCTTGGGAGCATTTATATCAAGCCTGTCAATCACAGAAGCTGTTCTGTGCAGTCCTATTTCCTTCTGTGTCTGTAGAACGTGATGGATAGTGACGGGCAGAGAAATTATCCTGTACTTTATTACTTCTAGTGCTTCCTTCAGTTTTATTAATGTCAATCTGTGGTAAAATTTCGAGGAGACAATGAGAGCGAAATCCTCACTGCTGGAGTGTGGTATTCTTACACTAATTTAATTGTAAAGTTGCCCAACATTGTGTATCTCCTATCATTCATCCTACAATTATCTCTCCTGGAGTCTGCAGCCCTCTGGGCTTCCATACTCAGTTAAATCCCCATGGAATACAGGGACAGATAACTTTTACTGGTATATTACCATTGAGGCATCCTTAATAAGCTTGTCCAAGAATATTTGGTTCCGCAGGGGAAATGCAGAAAAAGGATCCACCCAATTTCTATCTGCAAATTTGGCGAAAAGTTTGAGCCACTGTGTCCTCTTTGCTGATGACGTAAAACTATTTAAAGCCACTGACAACACTGCTGCCTTACAATGTGACCTTGACTATGTGTCTGAATGGTCGAACAATTGGCAACTTCACATCTCAACCAAATGCTCTGTCTTACACATAAGTAGAAAGAATCAGAACACTAAATACAAACTAGGTGGATATGACCTCAAAGACAACTTCACTCTGCCAAGGACCTAGGAGTACTTATTTCAAATGATCTAAGCCCCAGAGCTCACTGTAACAGCATTGCCAAAAAAGCATCAAGATTAGGTTGTCAACCTAATTTTGCGAAGATTCTTTTCAGGTAATATTGAACTGCAAACCAGAGCATATAAAATCTTTGTCAGACCAATTCTCAAATACAGCTCAACTGCCTGGAACCCATATTGTTTAACAGACATTAATACAATTGAACAACTCCAGAGGTATTTTACGAGAAGGGTACTCTATTCTTCAGCCGACAATAGAATACCTTATGCCACCAGGCTTGAAATTCTGGACCTAGAAAGCTTAGAGCTCCACCGTCTAAGGTCTGACGTAAGCTTAGTACACAAAATTGTCTCTTGCAATATTCTACCTATCACCCAAGTTATACACAGCATGTTCTACAAGGTATTTCAGACTAAACCATCAAACTTGATTTACTAACCATTTATGGTTGCAATTATCTTTTAGGTTCATCCAGAAGTAAAGACAACAATTTATAGTTTTCTATAAACTATAGTTTTCAAGTCTAATGTATCATGTATAAACTCATCTAATGCAGTCCAGTAGATTGACCAAAATCAACAAAAGTTGGAGGCCTTGTACTTAGATCAGCACTTTCAGTAGTTGTGATTGAACTTAATGAAGGAATCAGTATTTTGAGCATATGTAGATCATAGGGATGTATGATCTATGTCTTTCATAGAGTGACTGTAATGGTCATAAGTGTGAAAAATGGTCATAAGTCTCTCTTTTCAGTGCCGTTGCAACTTCAGTCACTAAGTGAACTGTTGTAAGTCGAGGACTACCTGTATTTAAATCCAACTTCACTAAGGATTTCTCTGGAGAAAATGTCTCATTCTTTTCTGCCTAGAATTAGGATATGATCCAGACAATGCAGAAGAATAAACCAGAACAGCATTATTATTGGGAAAGGAATAGTCTTGAGAAGGATAAACAGGATAGGATGAGATGAAGAATTATGGAGCAGTTATGGTTGAAAGCAATGTGGGGTTAAGAAGGAACGATAAGCATTACATATCTGCAGTTCTGCGTTTGATAGATGCTTTCAAACCATGATTTATGGATTCAGATGTAACAAAACCTGACTTAGTGTTTCATCTGAATGAACCTACTAAAATCTCAACAGCAGTGCCCTGAAATTTCAAGATGTTCACTGGAAATTATTTCCAGGCCGGGAAGGATTGTTTAGAAAAAGAAGCCAATTGAGCTCAGTAGTACATATGTCACAGTCAATACGGTTAACAACTACAATTTCCTACTGGATTATTTATACAACATCTTGTTTGCAACATCTAGCTATGCCAAATAACATACCAGATTTTATTATGATAAGCATTGTTAAAACCAAAGCACAAACAAAATGATTTTGAAAACAAATAATGGACTGTGTAGTAAAAAGCAAGTAAATTATTGAACTATATTTGCATTTTCTTTTTTTAAAAGGATATAGCTTGCTTTATTAAAATTTGTTTAACCATGAAAAATGAGAATCCAGTCTATCTTTTACAATAGTTCTATGTCAGATTCAATTTAAACATTGCTCAAATTTTGGTGCAGCTATATTGCTTATAATTTATAAATATCTCACTATTACGAGTAATCAGATATTAAACTTTAAGAAGCTGCATTGTTGTCAGTGATCTACAAATCAGAATGTGGCGTATTTGAGCTACAGTTTATTATGCTTTCCTTTCTGAACTTTGGGGAAGAGCGAAATAAATGCCAAAGCAAATCAGATATCAATGATGAAATAGAAAACTGCATCCAGCCTATCCCTCCAAGTTAAGAACAATAGATAATGATCTAGAATTCTTCTTTCCCATTTGTTCATTGTATAAAAGAAAAGAGTTTTAAGGAAATGTAAAGAAAAGACAAGAAGGAAATGAAACAGAATTGAAAATATGTGCCTTTCATATCAAACCCATCAATGCAAAATTATAGTTTTGAAACAGAATACCCGACTTCAACATCTGATTAACTCATTCGTAGCATTCATAATATCCTACTGAAAAAAGCATATTACACCTTAATGTTAATACAGGTAGTCCTCAATTTTCAATCATTCTTTTAGTGACGGTTCGAAGTAACAACAATACTGGAAAAACTGACTTATTACGACCATTGAAGCCATCCCTGTGATCATGTGATCAAAATTCAGATGCTTGGCAACTGGCAGATATTTTTGACTGTTGCACTGTCCTGGAATCATGTAACCATTATTTGTAACCTTCTCATCTGACCTCTGATAAGCAAAGTCAATGGGGGAAGCCATATTCACTTGAAGACTGCATGCTTCACTCAAAAACTTCAGTGATTTGCTTAACAACTGTGACATAAAAGGTCAAGAAATGAGGCAATGCTCTGTTAACAACTGTTTGTGGGCTCAATTGTGGTCATAAATTGAGGACTACCTGTAATATGTTAACTTACATTAACTCAGTTTTCTCCAGCTCTGCGTTTCCCTTTCTATTTCCTCTTCATTAGAATGGAGGGGAAAAGATTGGGACAATCATAGTTGTATCATGCTAGACAATTTCTTTGAGGGAATGAGAGAAAGATGTGCCTGTTTTTCCTTGCATTTTAGCAAAATATCAGTAGTATATCATGAGATTTCTGATGGTGTGATGAATCCCACTGTTCGCTAAATACTAAAAAATGTTTAGCCTGGCTCCAGGGTTATAGATTATAACTCTTCATTCTGATTATGACCCTGTCAAGGGCTATATAGCTATTTAGAATTCAATCTAGAATTCTAAGACTATAGTAGTTGTCCTAGTTAGGATCCTAGTATGACTTGTAGATTGCTCATCTAGAATTCTATGACTGTCCTATGCCTATTACAAATATTTATATTATGACATGATGAATGTGTTTTATGACATGATGATGTGATGTGAATGTATTTTGTGATTATGATCATGATTTATCACTTGTAGCTTATATGTACAGTGAGAGCATATATATCAGAGACAAATTCCTCGTGTGTCCCCAATCACACTTGTCCAATAAAGAATTATATTCTATCTATTTAGTAACTTTATATTATCTAAATCAGGGATGCCCCACCTTGGCAATTTTAAGATTTATGAGCTTCAACTCTCAGGATTCCTCAGCCAGCATGAAGTCCACAAGTCTTAAAGCTGCCAAGTTTGGACACCCCTGATCTAAATTTTGCCTGTATGAGAAAGTATCCAACACCCAAAGCATTTCCCACCCTTCTCGTTTCTCAACTATCACAATTTTCATGGGGTTAGTTTTTCATCATCACCATCACCATGACTCAAGAGGCAAACTGTGGTAACTCAATTTGCTTTCCTGATGATGATCATATACAATTTTCAAGGTTATATTTAGCAAAGGAAAATTAAGGTAAGAGAGGAAAGAAGTTAAAACAATTGCAATGTATTTATTTTCTCCACAGTCTCTCTGTTTATATTCTCCCTACTAAAATGAAATGACTACTGTCGTATTGCATAGGCAAAATGTCTATCTGTTTCTTTTGTTGCAATTTCCTGTCATACAACCCTCAGTCAAGAATAGAGTGATAATTAGGTATTAAAATCCATGTGGATTACTGTCAAGATTTCCCCTGACATCCATTTAATACTTAATCAGATTGTAATGCTCTACATTATGCATTTCCAAGTAGTAATAAGGACTAAGGGAAAAGTGTGACTTATCTTAGCATTATCTTGAGTTCAATATAATAGGGGAAAGGTTATAAACTTTTATTAGGAGAATCAACTATATTGTCACGTGGATATTTGTTTCAAATTATGATGTTAATTATACACACTACTACAGTATGTTGTATATTCTATTAAAATTAAAATTAAAAGGGCTAAATATATATTCTTCATTTATGTCAGAGTTCTGAAAAATGGTGATTACTGACCACTAAGGATTACTGAAACTATCTATTGTTATTAGTATTCATAATGCTGTTATTTAAAGCAGTATCAATTATGTTTATTTTCATATATTAAATGTTTTGGAGTCAATGAACCATCTGAAATTTCCTGAAGAAGTCAATGAGATGAAAAGTTTGGGGACCCCTGATTTACGCCCTGGGAACTGATATTCTTGACTAAATGTCAAGTGTATTCTGTGTTTCATCTAAAAATATGCCATTTTCTCTTTCTGTCAACTATCTGAAGTCATTGCAGTCTCTTCATATCTGCCCTAGGCCATCCTCTTAATTCTTAGATATATATTAAGAAGACAGGACTAGATAAACGAACTGGATATATTCTTCTCTGAGGGAAATTTAGTACTGTAATTAGCTTATTTTCTGCACTTATCTTGGATAAAAGAAAATAAGAGTTAGTTTGGGTTGTTTTTTCTTTAAGAAGTTTTATTGTTTTATGATTCTGGTTCTTTTGTACTTAGGTCTCATCTTCTAGATTTGATATTTCTTGTTTGACAATAATAGTCTACTGTTCTGCCTTTTCTAAATGGAATGCACTTTAGTTCATTTTTATTTTGCTAGACATAAAGAGATCACTCTAAATGGCAATGGAAGATATGAGGGAACACTTTCCATCTAAGAGTCAGGTTATTTATATAATAAAGAGATTAACAGCAACTAATCATCATGATATTTGGATAGTGCCAGCATTTTCAGTCTTAATCAACTGCTTATCAGTAGGGATTCTGACCATCTTCGTGTTTTCTTCTTGTTCTAATGTTTGTTTATCCACCTGAAAAAGTCCTTTTTGCATTTTAATGTTTCCATGAAAGATTTTAATGTTTGGAATATTGAGCAGTTGAAATTCACTGTGATGATGTAAAACCTTAAATTTCGCATTGCATAAAATGGTTTCTTTAAAAATTATTCAGGAACTTTCTGTGAGACGGAAATCAATAAATGTGACAGCAATCCTTGCAAAAATGGAGGCTCCTGCAGAGATGATGTAGGCCTGTATAAGTGCATCTGTCTTCTGGGTAAGTCCTTGATGGATAGTAATTATCTTTAGTTTGATTCAAATAAACAGTGTATCAACAGAAAGTTGAATATGGAAAAGCATATTAAGGTGAAAAGCAAATAATTCCCTGAAATATATTCAAGACAAGAGAAAATAAGGAAAAAAGAACAACTCCTTAGAGAATGAGTTGACACACACAATTTGAGAAATACGTTTAAAATCAGTTTTTGTATTAATTTCCCAAGCAATGCTATTTCTTTTGCATTTAACTCCTGTTGATCCAAATAAAAATCTCTGGTTATCTAATGTTCCACTCATTTTCCAAAAAATGATCTTGGAGCTATTTACTGCATAAACTGTCCCTTCTTTATAATAATTAGAATTTATGAAATCAGTACTGCAGGAGAATAAAAACTTCCCAGTGAAGCACAAGTACATCTGGGATGTTACATCCAAAGTATGGGAAAATCATTTATACTTTTTTATTAAAATTGCTGGTAGTTTCCTATTTCACTATTGATAATTAAACCTTGTCAACATTGCTGGAGGTTTAAAATAGCGTTGATCTGGAGCATTTTCTTCTGATTTTATCAAGCCATCTATATATTCTACTTAACTGCTCGTGTGTGTGTGTGTGTGTGTGTGTGTGTGTTTTCCCCTTGGGCCAGGTTACTTTATTGTTTTTTTTAATTGTATTGATGTTTTATTTAGTTTTTAAACTCTATGTAAGCCACCAAATGTCTCTGTATTACAGCAGGGATAGAAAGGTGCCAAATAATAATGTGGATTATTGGGGAAAATGGCCGCCGGGAAGCAGCCTCCATAGCGTTGGGGCCAGGAGAGATGAGGCTCCAACGGTCTGGTATGTGG
>JANHFO010000224.1:286807-297529 GCA_032468095.1 Pareas carinatus
CTTAGTGAGCACCTAGATGCCAAGATGAACAGATCTGCCAAATTTCAGGTTTGTATCTTTAATAGTTTGGGAGATCTAGTGATGAATCAGTGAGTGGTATTTCGTATTTATATATACAGATATATAAATGATCATGATTATGCTTATATATTCAAATTGTCTATGAATGTATCTAGATTGTATCCTTGTTGTGTATGTACGTAGGTACTGAGCATGCTCACTGAAGACAAGTTCCTTGTGTATCCTAACACACATGGCGAAATAAATTCTGATTCTGAGAGTTTAGTAACTTGATCTGGATTAGACTGATAATGCATACCTTTTTCTATAAAATAAAAATGGCCAGATCTTCAGTCCACCAATTTCTCAAATCTGTTAGTTTCACAGAATCCAATAGGAGAAACTGAAGTCTTCTACTTGAACTTGCACCTCATACCAGATCCTAATTCTTGGTTCCCATCAATACCATCAAGTTCGGTGTCCAGAAAGCAGCTTTTGGATGCAAAAAGACCAGATAACTGAAGAATCTGAAATAAGCCCACCAAGTCCTCTTTACTTTGAAAATGAGTAGGATAGAATGTATTTATCAATGCTTCCTCCTTTTCTCTCTCAGCTCTCTTCAAATAGCATGCACGGCAACTACTGACAATCTGGAGGGGACATAGGGAGAAAGCTGAGCAAATGGGAGGAAATTGCATCTGGAGTAATTACCGACTGCATTAAGGCTATCAAATCTGACATAAGGCAGGGTGCCCTGTCCTTTAATAGCTGTAAGAAACATTTAGCAGATCTGGATGTCAATTCTTTTTTTCTGCTGTTGTTATAGATGTGGTATTCCTCCAGTATCCTGAATTGGAGTCCTTCCTCTGAGAAATTTCACACTTGGAAATGGTATTAAAAGCACAGAACCAGCTTCATCCAGACTGGACAGATCTTCCTATATATGTTGAAACTGAGGCATGGTTGAAAGCTATGAATTAGTACTACATATGAGTAACTGATAGAACTGGTTCAAAAGGATGGGTAATTTTGCAAAAAACACCAAACAAACATACGGATGTATTCTTTAAATATTTAAGGAAGCAACAGGCAATTATTATTATTAAAATGGTGATGATGAAAAAGGTGCTTCTCAGGATAAAAGTGGTAATTGTTAGTCATTTTCTTTCTGCATTTCATATTTCAGCAGTACCTGAGAGTAAAAAAAGCTTTTAAAAAATGTATAGGCCAACCTAGTGGCGTGCATGAACAGGCTCACACCAGTTTACGAGGTCGATTATTAGATTTTTCTGGAATTTTGAGAGCTGGTTGAGAGCCGGCCCATGCTGTTTAGTGCACTGATCAACTGTATGTGGCAGCTAGTGACACAGTATGATGGTGGCAATGGAAGTAAGCAGAACTAATTGTTAAACATTTAACACACCCTTGGGTCTACCTATTAATGCTGGGGACCTGATTAATCAAGTAAAGTTCAGTTAATTCATCAGTAGATAAAGAAATGAACTGTTGGCAAACTGCCTAGGAAGAGTCATTTCAGGAAACACTCACATTCCTTAGTACCAAGTCAATGACCCTATAATTAGTCCTTGAGTCATATACACCTTACCTTTCTAATGTAGCTAATGTAGTTTTAAAATTTTAAACACACAAGAACAATATAGAACAATCAGCCAATGTGACAGGGTGAACCAAACCCTGTGGGCAGAAAATGGACTTCAACAAATGCCTGGAGGAATGAAATGGACATCAACAACCAACGAGAAATACCAAGGAAGTAGAAAGAAGAGAACATTTAAACTGGTGAGGCATTATATGATTGCACTCAATCTCTAAAACCCTTCTCCTTCTAGGATGTATCA
Organism: Pareas carinatus; assembly: GCA_032468095.1. Classification (NCBI taxonomy): domain Eukaryota; kingdom Metazoa; phylum Chordata; class Lepidosauria; order Squamata; family Pareidae; genus Pareas; species Pareas carinatus. The sequence continues at coordinate 288,667 of JANHFO010000224.1, forward strand.
TTCCACCCTAGAGGTCACAGAAATAAGCCTTTCTTCTTATAATTTTATGGAGTGGCAGAAGAATATACAATGTGATTGCCAGGCTATTTGGAGTCTAAGTCCTTTTGATTGCTAACCACCAACACACTGTACGCAACCAGAAGCATACTGGCAATCAACACAGATGTTGTGGATTACAGAATAACAGAACTGAAAGGGACCTTGGAGATCTTCTACCTCAACCCTCTGCTCAAGCAGGAGATCCTATACCATTCCGGACAAATCACTTTTCAATTTCTTCTTAAAAACTTCCAGTGATGGAGCACTCACAACTTCCAGAAGCAAGCTGTTCCACTGATCGTTCTCACTGACAGGAAATTTCTCCTTAATTCTGAGTTGGATCTCTCTTTGTTTCATTCATTATTTCTTAATGAATTTTGGAGAATAGGTTGGCGTCCCCTCCTCTCTGTGACAACCCTTCAAATATTAGAAGACTGCTATCGTGTCACTCCTAGTCCTTCTCTTTGTTAGACTAAGCATTCCCAGTTCCCACAACTGTCCATCCAACCTCTATGTAGGCTTCATATAGTATGATTCAAAGGTCTAGCAGCACCAACTTCCTTGAATGTTATCAAAAAGCAAGGACCTCAGAAATCTTAATTTAATCATGTCATTGATTAAACTCAATGGACTCAAGTAGGAAGAGAACCATTGGGTGCTTCACTCCCTGATTTACAATAGCAGGCACAGACGATTTACTGCAAACTGAATCTGTACATGTGGGTGGGGTGGGTGTCACAGGACTGTGGTAAGTCAAACAACTGTATGTGTGTGTTTTGTGCTGCATGTTGTTTCAATGCAGCTAACAGAATTTGTGAATTATGCTTTGTGGCTTAGCATGTAGAGGTTGCTCAGCCGAGAGGGGCAATAGAAGAAAATTGTGGTTCAGCAAATTGTAGCTTAGCACGATGTCTGAACTCAGTCACTGGGGAGCTTGTGTTTGTGAAATGCAACTGTGATCGCTTTTCAACTCATTGTTTGTTGCTGCAGTCCCCAAGAGAGGAAGGCACATCCACAAGCGGAAGGGACTTAAGCTTCTAGGGATCATCTGTGCCAAGGGGGAAGGGCAACCTTGCTGATTTAGAGAGATTCAGACTTCTCCAGCACCACAAGGCTGGGTTACAAGAGTCATTAGGTCAATAGGGTGTTATCATTATATTCCAGAGTGCAAAATGGGCTCTTTTCTGTCAGAAAATAATCCCACACCCTTTCTTATCGCTGCTCTGACAAATCCAACAACATTAATTCTTTCCGTCATTATGATCGAGAATGTTGCCGGAACAATCATTATCAAATTATTTCTTTCTAATGGCAAATTATTAGGAATCAGGAGGTGGAGATATGCTGCTTCTTGAAAAAGAAACTATATTTAACTCTCTTCCTATCTCTTTGATAGCATAATGACACAGGGGAACTCAGCAAAAAGCTCTTGCCATAACACTTTATAGCCATGGTGGAGGAAGCTTCATATGTTAATTTCAGCATGCCAAGTTGCTGGCAACCTATGACCATTTAAAATCAGGGTTTAACTTCACATTGGCAGTGTTACAAAACCATACTCTTTCTGACCCCAGCCTTGTATGTATGACACAATGATCCAATGGCTGCTTCCATACCGCCCTCTGTAACATCCCTAATTAAATAAAAGCCAGGATATTAAATCCTGTTCTTACTAAACAATCAGCAGTGGCTGATCTATGCTTCTTTAAAAAAGGTAACCGTAGCTTTTAAATATTTGATGTTATGATTCCCAGTTGGCAGGCTGACACAACAAAGTACAGTGCTGCGTGGTCAACTCTGCACATGGATTTCTATTCTGGCAAAGTGCAAGACTGGAGGTCAAGAAGCAAAGTTTCATAAAAAAGGGACAGAATTCATTTTTGATCAGAGGATCAAAAAGAAGATTGAGACTGGTTCAGTTAAAATCCACTTCAAAATTAAATTTGTCGGCCTTCTTTTTATCAATGCACTCTGAGAAACAAAACATAATTAATCCATTAAGAAGAAAGGGCACAGAAATCACAAAGTAAAATCCTTGATTTCTGCAGCTTGGGGCTGAGAATTATTTTTTTGGAAACTTGGGCAAAATGTTGCTGTCAATCAAGATAGATGACTGGGAATTTTATTTATTCAACGGTATGTGTTAATTGCATTAATCTTGTGATGCAGGCAAGTTGTACAATGAAAGAAAAATAAGACAAAAAAATCACCAGGCAATATAAAACCATTATGTAAATGTAAGAATGGATACCCTCAGCAAATAACAGGAGGCAAACACTGGTGGAAATGGGCCAATTTTAACGATCTTCTAGAATACAAGAACCAAAGGAGTTATTCAAGTTTTTGGGGATAAAATGCTTCCCAATACAGAAGTTGACAGAGTAAAATCCTACTGTTCTGTTCAAATCCTTTGATCTTCAAAAAGAGGAGGGAGACCCCCAGCTGATCCTTTCGAGATGTCCGAAGCAGAAGTTAACTTTGGCAAGGAATATATTCAATTTATGTCCAGAAGCTCAGGGTGGGATACTTTTCCCTTCCCAAATACTCTAAAATAGAATAGAGAAAAACTAACTGGGCTATGGTTACTCACTGAACTTCTGTGACTAGAAACCTGGATTCCTTTAAGCCAGAGGTTTTCAACCTTTTTCAAGCTGTGGATGCCAAAACATGCCGTTGCTACATGGTGGACCCCATTCCCACATATTCAGCTAATTACTAATCGACAGTTCATGTATATTACTTTTTCCAAATTTTTCTTGACCTGTCTGCAGACCCCCTGGCAACTTGCAACAAACCCCAAGGGGTACATGGACCCCCGCTTGGAAACCTCTGCCCTACTCCATATCTAACATCTTAAACACCATATCACCCTGACTGTCAACGGGAGGACTGAAGTTAAACTGAGTAAGGGAAGCCAGACGGAGGTAAAAGAAGGCTTACATGAACCAATGACTTGAAATACTGTATTTACATCTTTGGAAAAAAAATATTCAGAAAGAATGAGAAGCAGCCATGAACTGGATTTAATACCCGTTCAAAGGTAGACAAACTGCAAGGTCTACCAAAGTCTAAGCTGAGTAGAGAGATGCATGTCACATCACCCTAGCCTAACTGACTCAAGAAAGAAGGAAATCACATGAAGTTTATCATCCTTCCTTCTGCAAAGGAAACTCTCTGACTGATAGTAGCCCCGAGAAATGGAGCCATGCACTTCAGAATCAGAATTTATTGGCCAAGCGTGTCACAAGGAATTTGTCTCCGGTGGTGCACAGCAAGTTGCTAAACTGCAACCTTTGCAGTGGGATAGATGTTTCCCTGCAAAAAAGGGCGAGCCTATTTATTATTTATTTTATTTATTTATACAATTTATTGGCCCATCCATCTTACCATAGGGGTAACTCTGGGTGGCTTACACTTAGTACAGTTAAAACCATGAAAACGATGGACCTACCTGACCTAAACACACACACCCAGCCCACCCACTCACCCCCAAAACCTGCCAATGTGGGAGACCCACGGACCGTTTGGCTGAGATTGTTATATGCACGTGTACCCGCTAATAGCCTCACTTATCTGAGGAAACGCGACCTGCTTCCAGGCAAGGCGCGATGCCGGACTACACAACTTTGAACTACGTTTATTTCAATCCACGTTAACGAGGGACGAAGCCAGAGGCGAAGACTGGGGAATTGGGGGGTTGGGGGTTGGAGAGACCCCGTCACCTTCCTCCAGCTCTTACCAACCCGACCTCCAGCCCCAGAGAGAAGCCCTCTCAGTGGGCAGAAGCGGAGCGAGAGCGGCGACGAGGCGCTTCCAGATGTGAACGCTGCCCGCGGCGCTCCCTTCTCCTTCGGGAGACCAAGAGATGCCTCCCGCCCGGCTCGCTTCGGAGTGGGCGGGCGGCGGGGTCGAGTTTCAGCCCCGGCCACCTTTACAAGCCCCCTCCCGAGCGAAGTTTCCTTCGGACCGAGCAAATTCAAGCTGAAGCTGCGAGACGGATCGCGCCCACCGCGTTTACCTGCCAGCTCTTTTCCAGGGGGGGGGGGACTTTTTTTTTCTCCCTGCGCGCTCGCCAAGCCGAGCGGGAATTACGGTACCCGAGACGTCCCTTCTGCTCTCACAGCTGTGGCGCGAGCGGAGCCTCTGCCTCCCCGGCGGCGGCGGCGGCAGGTGCAGGCGGCGCGCTGAGAGAGGCGGCGCTAATTCTAGAATAACCCCGCCCCTTGCTTTGCCTGCCGTAGTCTCTTAATTTGCCCCCCCCCCGCCCTCTCCGTTGCTTTTTTTCGACCGTGTGTCTCTCATCGGCCAAAGGCGGGGCTTGGACGCAACCCTAGCTGGAAGACACGCCCCGTATCCTGCCCTAACGCCCTATACGGTGTTTTCTGCAAAACGTCACGGGGTATGATGACCCCCGTCCAAAAAATTAAGTTTGCCTTTCTTGACGGAGTCACACGATAGCGCCTCGCGTTGTTGGCAGTTCAGCATATTAGAGCAGTAACTTACGGATTTAAAAAAAAAAAAATGACCGAAAGGCGAAATCATCAAATGATTTTTCTTCCCATGGATTTATTAATTTATAAGTTTAAAATTCGTGTAAGCTATTCTCCCATACAATGGTCAGTAGAGCAGCAATGGAAAAATCTGAATTATGATTATGAACGCAGATAAGAAAAGGTCAGAGCATAACTTACTGAAGAAAGGTGATGCGATAATTAAGATAATATTTAATTGAGCTACCTGAGCTGCTTGCACCTCTGTTTTTGTCCTAACTACTAAGGTAGACTCCCATTCCTAGTGTGCTCCAAATGGATTGTTGAAAGCAATAGTACTTAGACTTATATACCCCTTCACAGTGCTTTACAGGTCTCTCTAAGCAGTTTACATAAATCAGCCTATTGCCCCCAGCAATCTGGGTCCTCATTTGACCGACCTCGGAAGGATGGAAGGCTGAATCGTCTGAGTCAACTTTGAGCTGGTGAGGTTTGAACCGATAAGTCAGCAGAATTAGCCCATGGCTAGATCTGTCTTCTTCAACCTTAGTAATGTTAAGATGTGTGACTAAGGAGTTCTGGGAGTTGCAGCCCACACATTCTAAAGTTACCAAGGTTAAAAAAAAGCACTAGATTGTAGATGGCAGCTTTGATTTGGGATGCATAGAGCTAGCGTAGAAACCTGTGAACTATCACGAAATAAAACAAAGGAAGACAGAGAAGTCTATCTCTTGAATGTTATCAAGTGGTCAGCAGGATTATTGTAGCCCAGATCTTGGAGCCCTAGACATTTGATACAACATCAATATGTTCTGAAGGACAGGAGGGAGGCGAGAGGATCTTTATGTAGTCTACAAGCATTCCATCCATCTCCAGGTTACCAATTCATTTAAATGTTCACTTTGTTAGGGTTGCTCAAACCCTTGCTACTCAGATCTCTTATCGTCTTATTTCCGTTTCATTTTTCAATCTGCTTTCCAAGTCAATGATCACAGAAAGCCAAGGAGACTATCTTGACAGAAATATGCAATAACTGTTACCTAGGCAAACAGAACAAAATGTTCCTTAAGTCCTGGGAAACAAGATGGTGTCCTGTAACGTCTGAGACAAATGCATCCCTGATTCACCGAGGGGGAGGCACATCCCAAGCGGGCTTGCAAGGTTCTGTTAGTATAACCTATTTCAATAAAGTGTCATTTTGGTCTTCCTGCAGAGTTGTTTTTCAGGTTTGGGTTACTTGCTGGCGCTGACAGTAAGGATATCTTTCCTATGGATGCTTCACTTGTATTTCTTGGCTTGTTTGTTTTATCATTTTTTTGACCTTTCACCCTTTTAACACCAAATAGCAATAGCGCTTTGACTTATAAACCACTTCAGAGTGCTTTATGCCCCTCTCTAAGCAGTTTAAAGAGTCAACGTGTTGTTCCCAATATGGATCCTTATTTTACCAACCTCGGAAGGTTGAGTCAATCTTGAGCCTGCTGGAATTGAATTCCTGGCAGTGAGCAGAGTCAGCCTGCAATACTGCGTTCTAACCACTCCGCCATCAGAGCAACAAAATATATGTCCCTCTCTCTTACTTACATCTTGACTACAAGCAGCGGTAATCGTCACCATGCATAATTTAAGAAGGTGTGAAATGTTCTGTCTATGAGGCCATTTCATGTATGGAACAGCTGGCCTGGGGAATCCACGTCTCAATCCAACCATACCTGATTTGTCTAGGCATAGTGCTGGGGCATAATGCACTGTCTGAACAGAAGTATTCTGGAATAGGGAGAACATTTTTAAAAAAGATAAGGAGTAGTGAAGATTGAGAAGACAAGACAAGACAAGAAAGAAACTGGGAGAGATAAAAGAAGTAGTTGGTGTGCCAGGCTTGAAGTCAACTTTTTCAGTGAGGTGGGCCTGGTGCCTTATTTTAGGGTCCTTTGGATGACAAAAACTTTCAAATAAAACTTTACAGATACTTTAGAAATTGCTGAGTTTAGTGAAATTTTATCTCCTATTTATCATGATCATTCTTGATGTAGCTTTTACTGCTGTATGAAATGCTGCTGTTGCTCTGGTATGTTTTTTAAAATATATATTACTTTTTAATGTTGTTTTGTTAGGATATTTTATTCCATATTGTATTTACATTAGTATATTCTTAATACATGTTTTACCCATTGCCCTCAGAGCTACAGCTGATGTGGTTATTAATAAAGAAAATCCAAGAATTCTGAGCTATTTGGTAAAAAAGATTCTAACATAACATCTGCAGGCATGAGATGGAGAAAGGCTGTCTTTCAGTCTTGAGTAACTTAAGGATGTTGCTGTGAAGATATTAATAGGGAACAGGCTGCATGAACTAAAAGGATATTTATTTTTAAGTATACATATATAAGATTGTAGTTTACACATCAGAATTAACACATTAACAGAATTTCCCTAGGCTTGGATGAGAAACTGCTAATACCCATGGGTAGAAACCTCCTTACTTTCATAGGGATTCCAGAATGATTTGTGAGCATTATGAATCCTGGACTACAGGACCAATTGTAGAACTATTTTATCCATCAAATTCAATCCCATGCTTGGCGCAGAAATCCAAATTAAAGTTTTCTTGGCAGGCAACAGATACATTCAGCTTCTTTTAAACACTACGTATATAGCAAAGAGGAACTCATCACTCATCACTTTCCGAGTAGTTGGTTCCTTTAGGAAACTTTTGCTGTTATTGTTAGGAAGTTTTTCATAACTTTCAAACAGAATTTGCCTTCCTATAACTTAGAGGCCAGATTTTTTAACATATTCTTTGAGTTCTTAAGACATGCTAATATATCTCTGTCATGCTTTTCTCAGAACTACATATCCAGTTCCTCTCACTTATCATAAGATTTGGTTTTCAGTGTCGTGATCAACACAGCATGTGCTTCTCCAGTGCCTGTTTTGCAGAGACTTTCATACTAGCCTCATTTCATCTTTACTGCATAAATACCTGGGGTGCACAGGACAATTTCATACCTCCCTGCTGTTTTCAGATAACGACCCATTCCCCCATGAGTTTGAGCAGTGTTGAGAGCGAGTTGGATGGCCATATAAACGTTCATAAATAAATAAATATTAAGCAGATGACAATCTGTACTATAAACTAGATTTCAGGAGCACCCAGTTAGCCATATTAGAGTCCTTTGTAACTTTCTATGGTCTTCCACATGCTAATCTTTTATGCTCCCCTACAGTTTGCTTGTCAGAAGTTTGCAAAAGATGATCACATGATCCTGGGACAGTGTAACCATCATAAATACAAGCCAGTTGCCAAGAGCCGAATTTGATCATGTGACCATGAGGATGTTTTGTGAAAACCAATCATAAGCCACTTTTTTCAGTGCCGTTGTAACTTTGAACACTCACTAAACGAATAGTTGTAAGTCAAGGACTACTTATATATTTGTCATTTTCACTGAGTTAACCCTTGTGCTGCTCCTATTCCTTTTATTCTGAAAACATCTGAAGAAGCCTTCTTGTTTTTAGCATTCTTCAGTTTATTTTGAGGTTTCATTTTACTAACATCTTTCTTCTGACATGAGTACTTATATTTGCCATTCTTTAGTGACCTGCCCGCTTCTTGTTTATTGCAGTGACGAAGTATTCAATTATAAAGTAGGAGCTGTGGTGGCGGGTTGGCTAAACAGCAGTATTGCAGGCTTATTCTACCCACATTCAGTTTGATCTTGATGGACTCAAGGTTGACTCAGCCTTCCACCCTTCCCAGTTTGGTAAAATGAGGACCCAGGTTGTTGGGGGCAATAGGCTGACTCAGTAAACCGCTTAGAGAGGGTTGTAAAACACTATGGGGTGAAATATAAGTCTACGTGCTAAGTGCTGTTCAGTAGGTTCTGTTTAGAAATTCTTTGGAGTCCTTTTCCTATTACTTTCCCCTACATTAGCTCTCTACTGATCATTGCTCAGTTTATTAAAACTGCTGTCTAGAATTCCATGGTATTTACAATCAATTTGAGTTTCCATTAGTACCAAGAATTCAGCATTGCACAATAATTTTCTGCCCATATCCCTATTACTTCCAATAGGTGCACTAAGACAGTGATGGCAAACCTATGGCACATGTGCCACAGCGAGCATGCAGAGCCCTCTCTGTCGGCGTGCGAGCCAAGTTGCCCCAGCATGACCCCAGAGCTGAGCATGCTCAGAAAGAGTAGCGACGCCAAGCGATGATGTCATGGGACCAGGCGCATGCTCAGAGAGTAGCAGTGCCAGGCGATGATGTCACGAGCTGTGACTCATTAACTGCGACTCATCGGGGCACTTGGTGCCTAAAAGGTTAGCCA
>JANHFO010000224.1:306294-316496 GCA_032468095.1 Pareas carinatus
ATTAGAATTTAGAATTTATTGGCCAAGTGTGTCTGGACACACAAGGAATTTGTCTCCGGTGTACATGCTCTATACTTACATACCGGCTATAATTGACAAACAAGGATAAGTCATAAGATACATTCATAATATAAAGTACATTTATCATGTCATGTACATAGGTGCATTCATAATCATACTGTACATTCATCGTGTTGTCGTTATAAAGTACAATCATCATGTCACAAAACATTTCATCATGTCGGAGAAGGCTATGTGAGGCACCTGATTTTAGATTTCATTAAAAAACAGTACAATGGTAGGCATCCAGAATGAAGTCCACATAGGGTATCACAATTGAGCTATAGCTAGGCTGCAGGTGATTTGTGATCAAGGTCGCCAGCATGGAGGAATTGTCTCCCAATTTGCTATCTGTCCAAACTGGCTACTTCAACAGATGGATTGGCGATGTTCCAATTGTGCTTTACTTGAATACCTAGAATTCCTTACCTTGTTCTGAAAATCTCTTCCTTTTCTTCTTTTGTAAACAGAAGAAAGCAAAGACAAGGTCTGGCACACGAGGATAGTATTTTTCAGTCTCGACTTTCCAATCTGTATGTTTAAATAGTTATTGCAATTTGCAGCATACAGTTGGATATAACATTGAATCGTTTGTTTTTCTTTCTCCAGCAAAAGCATTGTTAAAATGCAGTTAGAGCAACCGTGTTATTTTTTTTATTGCAGTCTGCAGCAAGAACCGAAATGTTGCAACCCACGGTAGTAAAGCTGTAATAAACCCGCCTTCCCAATCTTAATTTTTAAAGTAGCATTACCTTTCTGCAGAGAACAGGGGGAAAAAAGTGTTTAAAAGAGACAGGAAGCGGCTCTGTTCTACATAATAAGTAAGCTATGAGACAGGAAAAGACAAAAAACGAGAAAAGACACTTGCGATTTTCTACCAGCCCTAAGAGACTTTGTTTCATCTCCTATCACATTTAGGAGGAGAATCTCCCTTCGGTGCCGGAACTCCGAATTGAAAAGCGTTCTTTACCGGAAGTGTCGAAAGGGAAATACCATAGTCTTATCCCCTTGGGCGCCGACCATTGAAAGAAATTTGTCCCTCAACGACATCCGTAGGGAGGGCGGAACTATCTCGAGAGAGGCTCTGGGTAGTTTCCCCCCACCCCCCCCGAAGCTCCGTCGGCTCAGCGGAGGAACGTGGGGAAGCGGCCAGCTCCGACGGCAGCCGAGACCATGTTCCGCCTCGAGGGCCTGGGCCCCAAGCTGGACCCGGAGGAGCTGAAGCGCAAAATGCGCGAGGATGTTCTCTGTTCCATCCGCAACTTCGTCATCTACGTCGCCGTGCTGCGCATCAGTGGGTATCTCTGGCTCGCGCATCTGGGTCGGCGGCCACGTGCTGGGGAGTTTCCTGGGAGCTGCTGCTGCTGCTGCTGCAAAGCCAGCGGGAGTTACGGCCGACCTCGGCACCGGGGCTTTATCTGGGGAAATAGAAGGAATGCCTGCAGCACCCCTCCCTGTATACCATTAGGAGATCGGGGTGGAGTTAAGCTAAGTTAAGGCGGTTGATGCGGCTCCAGAGGGGAATTGGATTCAAGGCAACTCTCGCTCGTGCAAGGTCACTGGGGGAACCTTTGGCCAGGCATGCTCCGGTCCCAACCCTACGGAGTTCTCGGGAAAAATGGGGGAAAGGAGGTGCTACGTTTGACGTTTGGAGTTTAAAGAGTAGATTATTATGTATTTAAATTTATGGGCGGCCCAAGTCCAATGGACAAGGGGTGAGATAATCACGGAAGGAACAAATAAATGGTAGCAATCTTGTTTTATTCATTCATTCAATTTATATACCGCCCTTCTCCCGAAGGACTCAGGGCGGTGAACAGCCAGATGAAAATATACAGTACAAGAGCATTAAAAAGGAATTAAAAATATTAAACCGTGGCTAGTATTTTAAATACAGTTAGTAAATATTTATGAGGTTGTCTATCTTAAACCAAACTGGGGGGGTATCCCAATTCAAGGACAAAAACAATATATAATTAAAACCCAGGAAAACCTGGTGCTACAGCTAAATTTTCAGCCCCAACACTCATCTATTCCAATCTTCAGTAGTAGAAATATTAATCCAAGCTGCAAAAATCCAGTCTGTCATTAGATGGCAGCAAAAAAAGTGGGAAGCTGTAATTGAACAGATGCCTGCATTTTTGCAGCTGAGATATAATGACGCTGCTGTGCAATAACAGTAACATTTCATAAAACCAGAGTCTTGGACTGTTGGGAGTTCTTTGAACATTGCCAGTTGGCCCCTGAATTCCAACCGAAGACACCCAGAAAGTAGAGAATAAATCATTTAATGGGTCTGCTTACAATTTGGCACTTGAGAAATAATGCTTTTCTGTTTTGTTTCACATTTTTAAATATCGAGTATATCATGATTTGTGCACCTGTATTGTATAACTTTAAAGTTAGGTATTTATACTTATACTGATGCCTTCAGAACAATACAGGTGCGCAAGAAGTGAAAAACTCCATTTGTTTTCAGTGCAATTTTCTTAAATCTGTTTTTTCAAGATCAGAACATTTAGTGCACGAGTACAGAGCATTGTGACTAATCATCATGGGGAAGAAACTAAGCAAATAATATTTACTAGAAAATTTGCCATGGCATAGTTACACTTACATAGGACATTCATTATTAGTTACCTATACTAAGAGAATACTATCACTTTCTTCCTCATCTAACAAAATGTAAACCAGAAGTCATGAACTAAATGCTTCATTTTGTTTGTTCAGAACATTACTGTGTTTCTTTCCATAGCTCCATACATTTTGAAGAAACTGGACAGCATATGATAGCAAAAGCTTCAGAGGTTGCCTACATGGAAGACCAAGATGGACTTTGAACGCTTTTTAAAGAACCGACTATAGATAAGTGACTCCATATCCTAACAAATGGATCCTGAACATTTCCATATGAAGATTGTAGAGCAGCTGAAAAAGTAAAATAATTTTCGTCACTTTTCTTTCCATGTGCCAGAATTTTGTTCCTGCCTTCATGTTGGTGCAATCTTGTTCTTATTCAAAGCTTATAATCAGGCCTGATTTGGGAAAGCTGCTAAATATGCATTGGAATATAATTCTCTCTGAAGCGTTAATAGTGATATTGTTATCACTATATGTTCTCCATGTAAAACCTCCTATTATATCCTGAAAGATTGAAATAAATGGAGTATATGTTCTAATGATAGTGTTCTGCAATATTTCCAGTCAGATCAGTTAAACTCGTTCATGCATCTTTTTTTTTTTTAAGTTCTAACACTTCCAAGAATAAAGAATACAGGACACTGTGCTTGAAGCTTTTCAAAAAGCAAAACCAGGTAATGCTAAATTGAGCCAAAAGCAAAGCTGACTCCTCTTCTTGTTTGTCTTGTTTGTGATGACTCTCAGGTTTTTTTTTGCAATCAAGCAAAAAAAGACACGGAGTAGACAGAACAGTTCGGTTATAATTAAAATGTGGAGTCATCTAATGAAGTTGGTTGTCAGGTCAGAGCAAAGAAAGGAAGAATATCATATAATGATGACTTATACAATCACTGCTGCTGCTGCTGAATGGGGAGATAGGTATTAGTTGCGGCATGTCTTCCATGTTAAAGACAGGAATTGTGGCCACACGGATGCACCTGCTCTCAAAAATCTTGATTTGAAATGAACCAAGATCGTAGTCAAGCCTATTGATACTGCCTCCCTTGAGAGCAGTGAAGTTTGGTGTGGCTTCACAGGTTTTCTTTTTTTCAAAATTAAATTAATGCAGTCTAGGTCAGCCAAATAACCTAACAGGAGGGTAGTAGACCTTAGTATCCAGATGCCATGTACAGAGAGAAAACGCTCTCTTTCAAACCCATGTCAGCTTCTTCCAGAAATGAGCAATTGGCAGGGGCTTTCGTTTCATTCAAAAAGCAACCCGGGTTCTTGATTTCTCTTAAAATGGTTAGTGACAATTCAAAAATGAAATCGTGTGAGCATTTCCATGAACGAAAGCAGCCACTAGATGTCAGTAGCTAAGTCACAATCTTTTTTCCCCCTAAGAAAAGTGATACGGTCATTTTTAAACAGGGATTTCATTTGTAGTCTCATATATTTTTTGTGTGTGTAATTTTAAAAATCAGATATGAATTCTTGGGAAAGAGACACACACCCCATGATGGTTTCACCAAAATCTGAGGACTTATTTTTAGAAAATAAAAACTAGGTGCCTGAGGTTTTAAGGGTTGCTTTGTGTTGAAGTACACCTACCTATTCAAAATATAAAAGTAAACTCGAGATTGAGATGATAGAACAACAAGAGTTTTGTCTTCTGTATAAACATGCAGAAAACTGCAGTTTAACTGCAAATTTCCATCTTTTTCTATTCCATTTCAAAACCTGTCATCATATGAAATGTCCTTCCTTAATTTTGATCTTGGGCAGAAAACACAGCTACATTAAAGGTATTATTCCATAATAAGACAAGCAACTAAGATGATACAGATAAAACAGTACATTCTCAAATTTGGTACACTTTTAACGGTGTAATAGTAGCAGAAGACCCTACCATTTCAGAAGAATGTGTGTGTGTATTTTAATGACACATGTTTTACGTTCTATATCTATTTCAGAATTTGTAATGCTCAAGTTGATTGTGCCAGTATAGTGATTGGAACTGTTGAGCTAGTACAGGTTTCGAGATAAGGAGAGACAAGATTTTATTCCACCTGAGCCCTGAAAACTCAATGGGGTGACTTCGAACCAGTCATACACTCTTCACTCAATCTACCTTACAGGGTTGTGATGGATATACAAGGAAGGGAATTCCAGCTTTAAGGGCCTTGGAAAAAAGGTGGATATAAATCTAGCAGATTTCATTCAAGTGGTTAAACTAGTGCATTAAAATACAGTAGTAATTTTGGAAGTTCTCATTTCTCAGTAAGCTGTTTAGTTTTATGGACAAAAATGATGGAGAATCGATTTCTTAATGAAGGAAGAGCTCAATGAATATTTTGTCCACATCTCAACTTTAAACGGTAATTAACCTTTTGCCAGTTAATTTATTGCTATAGTAAGTTGTAATGTTTTATACATGTACTTATGAGTGCCAATAAAAACAATTTTTTAAAAAACATGCTTTTATTATGTTTTTGTTTCATACTAACTACATGTTCAATGTTCATCAAAAACTAAAAAATGGAGTACAAATATCACCATTACTCAAGGAAAAATTAAGACAGTGTCTTCTAGTCTTCAGAAAGTAAGAAAGCAATTACTAATCCATTGGTTTCTAGATTGTGTTCAATTCCGATTCCACTGGAGAATGTCTCCTAGACAGCTGTGGGGAAAGGAGAGGGGGAAAAAAATCAACTTATGCCATCCATAAATAATATTTATATGTAGTTTTACAGAAATTGATTTAAAGCTTCTGTTTAGTTTCCCATGGCTGAATTTCCCATCAGTTACAGAAAAATTATTGGTTATAATTCAGCTTATTGTCCCATTCTTAATTGTTCTCTTTATATGCAATTTTCCTTGCGTAACCTATTTTTCTTTCTGCATCCAAAGTACATATTCTTTCTCTTTTCATCCCTACCTTTTAGATCTTTTTTTAAAAATCAGGCTCTAAAAACACTTTCTCCTCTTCCACCATAGTCCCATCTGTTCTGATTCTCTGTTTTCCTTTTAAGATGAAGAGGGGAAAGTGTTAGATTTCAATTTTGCCCAACATTCACTGCTCTTGCTTTGTGTAGCAGCTTTTACAGCCAAAGCCATTTGCAAAAGGTGTATATAAATGAGTGCGGGCTGTTTGCAGAATGATAGCCTGGCAGTCATATGCCAGAAAACATGGCATCAACTGCTGTACTTCTCAGACAAATGGAGTAGTTCTTGGAAAAATGTAGGATAATATCACTAATACTATAAAGAGCAGGGATGTCCAACCTTCGCAACTTTAAGACTTGTGGACTTTCAATTCCCATGCTGGCTAGGTAATTCTAGGAGTTGAAGTTTACAAGTCTTAAAGTTTCCAAAGTTGGATACCCATGGTTTAGAGTCTCCATATACTACAAATACAATGAGAAAACGAATTGCAATTGCCTCACAATTTTTTTACTTTGGTCTGTATTAACAAGTTTTTGTGCAGTTAAACAGGTTAAAGGCACAGTTATCCCTTCTGCAATAAGAAGGAATGTTCCCATCTCGCTCATACCTTAAACAATAGAAAATCCATGTATTCTACCAAGTCTCCTGTTAGCATGTGGTCTAAGCTTCAAGCATTTCACTGTTCCGGCAAGTCTGTCATAGTTTTCTCCCCTAGTTTTCGCTCCATCTTTTTTTTTGAGAAAGTAAGCCAATTTACCTGCCTTCACAGATGTTTCTGCGTTAAAATCCATTATGAAGTCGAGGGTAACAACCCCCAATTATCCATAGATTAATCCCTGCTGCAAAAGTCTCATTTCTGAGATGCTTTGATATTTTCAGATTAGAATTGAGAGGGCCATATAGTGGCCATTTCCAGCAACATCCCCATAGTTCTTACAATGCCTTGATTTTGCCTATAGTGAAATGTATATTGATTCTGCTTGACAGCACTTGGGCAATGATACCAACCAACTTTCTTTTTGACAAAATTAGAAATTCAACATACCTAATGTAGGATAAAAGTCAGAGAACAACTCTTGTATCGTGAGTTCTGTGCAATAATGATGTGGAAACTGTGTTTATCGATATTCCATGGTAATCAAGATCTGTTTTACCTTTAGGTTGAAACAGACTTGTAAGCCTCTTTCCCCTTTTTTGTTCATTTTATTATGCCATCTTTGTCTATGAAAAAAGGCAGGCATTTACATCCATTTAAAATGGCATTTCTACCCACAAGGAAAACTAACGGGATCAAGGTTACCTTGTTACTTCACACTTTCTGATGCAAGGAAGTGATCCTTCTTATTTTTACTTTGGTGTAGGACTTTAATAGTCCCCTCTGCCTGTGTTTCTCCCACCATATTTGTGGCATGACATTGGTAAACACCCTCATCATCTTTTGTCAGTGGATTAATCTAGAGGAAAAACAAGCACACAAAGCGGTCTCTTTTTTTGCTCCTATAATTGCAGTGTGATGATGTTTGCATACCTGTAATCCTTTTTTACATTGTTTTTAATATAATCAGGGACTTAAAAAAACCTCTTCATTACAGAACCATTTAGTAAACTTTTGGATGCAGCTGTTCCTTTGTTATTTAAGACCAATAATAACTCTATAATTCAATAATGCTATGAATGGTAAGAAGC
Source organism: Pareas carinatus (assembly GCA_032468095.1). Lineage (NCBI taxonomy): Eukaryota > Metazoa > Chordata > Lepidosauria > Squamata > Pareidae > Pareas > Pareas carinatus. The sequence goes on from JANHFO010000224.1 coordinate 313,606, forward strand.
ATTGGATAAAATAATAAAACGCATACTGGATTAGAAAAAGCATTGAGAAAATATAGAGTGTTAGCAAGAAGCCAAAAGCACCAGCCTGGAGATGGCAAGTGAGACCTTGCCGAAACGTGGTCAAGAGACTTTCTACTCTACACGGGAAAAGACCTGAAAACACCTGGATGGATACACACACACACACACACACACACCAAAAATTTATATATATAGAACAATAATCCTTGTGAAATAGTAAGTCTTCTCCTTGTATGCCAAGTATAAATACTATTTTGATCAGTCCAGAACAGACTTGATAATGTTAGGTTCCTTCGAGCATCTAGGGAACCTCCTGAAGATCACTCGAGTATTATAGGTTCAATCACACACTCAGGACGAGGTTGGAAGAAAATTTAACACTTTATTGTGATGGACATGCAAGAAGTGGGTGGGACCAACTTCCTCATGTGGTGGTGTTCAGAGGGAGTGGCACACCAAGGAGAGTTCAAGGACATCCCTTATAATAATTTCTTGGCAATTAATTAGGAAAAGCAACCCTGTCTACTGTATTGTTTTATTATCTCAAGGTATACAGCTCCTATAAAATTAGAAGTAAACGTTACATGTATAAAGTCCAATAAAATCAGCTGCAATCATATAATCAAAAATAAAGCCTTCTTTCTAGCTCTTTTTGCATTTCCTGTGTTAGCCTACAGCTGCAGGCTTTTAAGCATGCGGAATGGAACAACTTGATGTAGCCAATGTCTGACCCAGAGATGCCCACGGAGGATACCGTTATAGCTGTTGATCTCAATGCTGCAATCAAAACTCCACTTGTGTTTTTAATGTGTATCACAGGTAAAAAAATTAGTTGTGGCTTTGATGGCACCCTTGTGCTGTCATCTTGACTTTTGATTATACCCTGAGGACATGTTTGACCTTGCTTAAATTTCAAGATTAGAAAATACCAGTTGGGTATCATCAATTCCTGTAGACAAAATTGTTAGGAGGCTTTAGTATAGTATTACAATTAATTTTTTTTAAAGAAGTGTTAATTGTAAAGTTTTTTCAAGTTTGGATTTGAAAAGATCAAGGAGGGAGAAGAGAACAAGGAGCAAGTAATCCAGGCTAGGCACGACTAAGTTTTGTCCATAACTTTCAAGTTCTATTTTTCAAGGTTTCTGTTTTAAGGTAGATGTCTAAGTGAAACTATGTCATTTTGCAAATACGTGTTCTTGCACAGGGGGAGTGGCAACTTTGTGAATCTAAATTCCTCCTCACTCTTGAAACAAACACTTATGTGTCTGTGGGTTCTAGATCTGGATAAGATAGAGCAATTCTTCTTTGCAAGAAACTGACATAACTTGATCGCCATAGAAGAAACTTGACTGGTGTTCAAAGTCATGATCAGTTCCAGGAGCGCATGGGATTGATACAATACTGTGGACATATTGCCTCTTTCTACCTGCCTTTTTAAATTCTTCAGCTCTGGGAACGCTGAAAACGCTTGTTGTTGTTGGAGAAGGGTAGAATTCTGGTTCCCATTCTACAAAATAATTCTTTCCAATAATTCTTGGGAAAACGGGAAAAATAAAAGTCTTTGAAATTGTTCCCGTTCTTCACTGAGCAGAAGGCATAGTGTGATGTCTAAAAGTGAGAGAAGCAACAAGGGAAGCGATATGTTTTTGACACAGATTGTCCAAAAAACATATCGCTGAACTGAGTAGTGGTGATGGAGGTTCTGTATTGTAATTTGAATATATATATACAAAGTTTTTTGATTGGTTGGATTCTCCCCCCTGCCATTTAACAGTCAATGAATATATTCTGTGTTACTGAAAATGGTACTGAAATTCTAGTACGTACTAAATCTTCAAGTAAATTTTTATCAATATAATGCCAAATTTTATCATGTTAGGTATTGCCATTTTATAGTATAATATATCACCATTCTTTTATGGTCTTTTATATATTATTAACTTTAATAGTTGTAATTTCTATGGAAAAAAGTAGGAAAAAAAGAATGGAGTTTGAAATATAGCATTTAAGTAGGAACATGTGCATAGCACTGGAATTCAATTAATACTCAGCTGAAGAAGAAAATACAGAAGGAAAAACTACAGCAAACATGATATATTTAAGTTTTATGGGTTGTTCAAGTCCAGATTTCCAAGTCGATACAATAATAAGCTGCAGCACATTACTTTGTGCATATCCCAAGTGGAAATTCTCCATCAGCAAAGGAGTGTAATAATCTTACTGTCAGTGAAAAAGTACTTGAAAGAGAATTGAACATTGGTTACAAAGCCTAAAGACACTTTGAACTTCTTTCACACAAATGATATCCTTTAAGACAGCATAACAAATAGAATGAATAACGTTATAGATCTTGTTCCACTCATAGATCCAGAAGCTGTAGTTTTCAGACTTACCTCTAGTATTCTTTTTCAGCAGACACAGGACATTTCTAGATCCAACAAAGCACTGCTGCATTTGGTGAAGGTAATACTTTTAGCTCAATTTTTAAAAATAATTCGATGAGAGTTAAGAAGAAACTTCAAAAGGCAAAATGCGTGTTTTAGATTATGCCCAGCTCTAAGCATCCATTTTGTGCTCTAATATTCCTGAAACTCTGTAACTGAGTCAATACCTTCCACCGACCGCTTCGCTCCCTCAGAGTGGGCCTCCTCAGGGTGCCGTAAGCCAGACAATGCCGGCTGGCGACCCCCAGGGGCAGAGCCTTCTCTGTGGTAGCTCCCACCCTCTGGAACGATCTCCCCCTAGAGATCCGTATTATTTCGAACCTCCGTGCTTTCTGACGTGCCTAACTCACACTACCTCTCCGTAAATGAAAAAGAATTTAGATATTTTAGACCTTTTAAATTCCTAGATCCGGTTTTAAATTGGAT
>JANHFO010000224.1:329488-340095 GCA_032468095.1 Pareas carinatus
GCCAAGAGCAGGGACAGTGGCAAGAGAAAATCAACAAATTTCTCGCGTGGCAACACGTAACGCCACACAAATCCACCAGTAGGAGCCCGGCCGAGCTGCTCATGGGCCAGCGGCTGAGGACAGTCCTCGACCGGCTACACCCCCAGTATGCCCCCAAACGACAACCGAACCCGGCCGAGCCCGGCAACTCGAGATCGGGGACGCGGCCTACGCCCGGAACTATAACGGCCAAAGTCGTTGGGTTCTAAGTCAAGTTGAGAGAGTAACTGGCCCTCGGTCATATGTGGTCGCCCTACCAGATGGTAGTCGCTGGAGGTGCCACGTTGACCAATTAAGGAGGGCCACACCACCTAGATCGGGACCAGGGTGCGCAGGCCAAAACCCTAACAGCAACGTTCTTCCCCCCGTAGAGCCGACCACCGGAGACGACGGAGACCTACCTTTTCGTTGGCCCACCGGACCGAGCGTCACCGAGGGGGAACCTTCGGTGCAGGAGGGGACCGCCTCCGGAGTCTCATGGGACCCGCCATCAGCGGGTCCGGAGGCTCAGACGTAGACGTCCTGCTCCACCGCACCTCCAGTGTTGACTGAAGTGTGCAGGTCCCAGCGCAGTAGGCGGCGCCCCGCCACATTGGAGGATTATGTGTGTGAGTGATTCAACCATCCAGGGGATAGGGGTGTAGAATCCTGGGTCTCCCAGACTGACAGAAGCCGAGCCAGTTAAGCGTTCCCGCCCTTTTAGGATGGTTTATTCCGGTTTTTAAAAGTGTTCTGTTATTCGATTGGTTAAGACGCGCTGAGCACACCGAATATAAATTCAGGCAGCAGCAGTTTAGCTGCTGCCGCCATTCCCTGTTGTTCTATTCAATAAACGTATTGAAAGCAACCAGCGCGTCAGCCTCTTCAGTTCCACGTTCTTACAAAAAGTGCATTTCCCCAGGAAGCCACCCAGGAAGCAAAATCCCCTCAAAATAAGGAAATCTCCTAAATCGTAACACTACATTACACTCTCATAAAATTCCACACCTAGGAATATCTTATACATTTCATGTGGACCTCAGGATCAAAGCTCATTTTAGACTTCACACATTCCCAGGCAAGAGCACTTCATTTGACACTCCTAACATGCTTCCCATCAAAGTCCATTGTTTCACCATCAAACCCATTGTCACTATAAGTACTTCTATTCTCAGCTTTCTAACCTTGCTTTCGATTGTCCACTTATGCTGTTGGAAGCATTTTCTACTACCTTAATAACCAGACAAAGAGAAAGGAGGGAAGTTACTCTTCAATTAAAGACAGAAAAGATTTCAAATTCCCAAGGCTAGCTGAAGATGACAAAAACCAAGGAAAACTGACTTTCTATGTACAAAGAGTGAACTTCTGTCTCAAAGTGACAAACATAGAGCTGCAATTAGAAACTTCCTATACTTAACTGCAGTAGCATGGCCAGATATTGTGACAACAATCAGAATCACGTATAAGAAGATGAGAACATCAATCATACAAGATGGTAAGCAGACGCTGTACCTAGCGGGCAATGTCCATTTAAGATTTTAGACTGTCGCAGCAATATCAAACTGATTCGGCAGAAGACTGGGCAGACTGAAACTGCCGCACTGGTATTGAGATAGTGTGATCAAGTGAGCAAAGAGCAATCAATGGTGGATATGTTGTCCATCAAAATAAAGTCTGTATCTACAGCACAAACACTGTTGGTGGATAGGTGAACCAAAATCAACTGTTCTGTGTGAAGATGAGCAAGAATGCATTCAACTCTCTCAAATGAAGAATGTTACATCCAAGAGAGAAAAAACAGGCACTAAATACCATTGCATGTTAGGTGCTCAAGAAGGATCCAATGACCCTGATTATTTAAGTTTTTGTAATCTACTGAACACAAAACTACAGTGGGATATATGTCAAATGTTTATTTTGCACTGCCTTTCTGGTTATTGCTCTGCAAGCTAATGTCTAAGAGATTACTAATCTGAGGTCACTCCCTTCTGTCCCCCCCCCTGGAAACACTAGCACAGGGTGCAGTCAAGTAAGTACTAGGTTTGGCTATCTATATAGTATCTGTTCTTTTATAAAACCTGCCTCACTAATCACTGCTTAGGTGAGATGCCTGCTTTCAGATGGAGTCATGCAAATACATAGAAGGCAACCTCCAAGATTATCCACATAGTACTGACAATGCTACTTTCTCCTGGATGTTTTTCAACTACGAGGTCTACAAACTTGGTATTCCTTGGTACTCACCCATCCCAATACTAATTAACCCAATTCTTAGCCCGGACAAAATTGGTTAAGTACAGCAACCACTTGCTGAGTCTATTCAATGAACCCTAAAATAGCAACAAAATCCTGGTTTAATGTAATGCATAAATACAGCCATTGTCTGATGCATCTGGTTGCATTGATCAGATAGCGAAGCAATGCTCATTATTTCCCTATTTTTGAAAAAAAGGCATGAATAAGTCTGATGTGAACAGAATTTTGTTTACGCACCAAAATTTGCTTCTTTGCAAACATAGCTGTTCCTGTGAAATTATGTGAAAATTAGTTAATGCGAAAGGGGGTTACTATAAATGAAGTATTATGCTCTCCCATTCTAAGAGATGAACAATATTGCACCACCATGTTGAGAAATCTCTAGAGCCTAGCACTTATTTTTATATTTCATTTCTATTAGTAAGAGGGTTAGTTGTTATTTAGTTTATTTACATATAAAGAGAGATCTGGTTGCTCTTTCATAAGTGAAAACCTTTTAATTTGTAGTTAAATCTACAGTCCTACCTCAGATTTCTAGAAAAAAGATAGACCTTACAAGCATCTGTATTTCTTCAAAAGGTTTGTCTCTCAATGATTACAATCAGGTCTAAAAGACATCTACTTCTTTTCCATTTTTACTTAGCCTCCTGTTTTGGGGTCTATGTGTTGGGAAAATACAGATTAATTATATTCTCCAATCTTCTCTAAACTTCTTTATGCTACCTACCTATAGTATCCTTATTGTCCCTCCCCCAAGTAATACCAGGATTGCCTTATCTACCTTCACAGTGATCGTAATTTTAAACCATTCATTTATTCGTTGATTCATTCAGGCATGCATATATTTATTTAAGAAAATGTATATAGCTGCCCAAGTCCCTCCCAGTGACTCCAGGGGACTTAAGAAGTAAAACACTAAACACCAAACTCAATAAATCTCTACCCCTCGTCCCACAGCAACAGTCAAATCTGATATATTTACCTGCAAGAAGGATACATGTCAAGATTATGTCGAAAGTTATTTTCTTGATCAACATACTTTCAGAGTTCTGTAACATGTTTTTCCCAATAGTAAAGTTCTCCTCTTGGACCACTTTGCTCCTCCTCCTGCTTATTCTATTCCATTGAAGTCTTACTGTTATTGAAGAGTGTTGTATGTGGTGATGGTTGGTGAAGGGATGCCTCAAGGTGAAAAACTGGAGAGAAAAATGAAGTGGGAAGGAAGAGTGTCATGATGCTTGCTGGAGCATCTGAAGGTAATCAGAAAGGTAAAAAAGAAGAACAAGCTACAATATGGAGAAGTGGAAATTGAAACTTCCAGAAGACTGTGCAGCCAAAAAAATGGCAGAAAAGTATCCACGTGACAAATATGCCATGTGCTCAGTTTTCCAAAAATCAAAAGTGTTCTCAGGTTGCATAAACCAAAGTTTACATGATGCTGACAAGAAGCAGCCAACTTGGTGTTTCTAGCAGCGTGGTGCCCAGCCTGAGCAATTTCACGTGACTTTATCTACAAAAAGATCTGCAGTCTCATACAGTATACATGGGAGGTCTTGCAGATAACCCGTCATACTTTGAACATCTCTGCTGGATGACAATAGAGATCATTTCCTTTTTATCATCGCAGCCCCCACAGAACTGACTCTAAGTTAGGGATAAAGCAGCTGTGATGCTTTTCAAACTAGAATTGTCACAAACTACTGGCAGCCTGGCCAATGGTGAGAGGTGCTATAAGTTCACATTAATAAGGTATGATTCTAAAATCCAGAAAGAGACGAAAGCAATCCCTCCCACCCCAGCCCTTTCTAATACATGGCTGTGTGAAAGAAACACAAGAATATGGACAGGAATTTTACTATAAACAGATTAAACCAATGATGGCTAACCTTTTAGGCACCGAGTGCCTGGACAACTCGTAGCTAATGAGTCGCAGCTCGTGATGTCATTGCCTGGCACCGCTACTCTCTTTCTGACTGTGTGCAGGGCCCGTGACATCATTGCCCAGCACCATTACTCTTTCTGAGCATGCTCAGCTCTGGAGCGATGCTGGGTGACTTGACCCACGTGCCAACAAAGAGGGCTCTGTGGGCCCACTGTGGCACACGTGCCCTAAATTCACCATCATTAAACAGAAACTATCCACCTTTGATATACAGCAGTTGCTGGAATTATTTGCTACCTGATTTGATTCACTGCTTTTCTACAAAAAATCTCCTTATTTGAGCTTTTGTGCCCTTGGAAACCTATTGTTTTTGTCCTGTTACCTAGGGAAGCCTGACTACAAAATCTAGAGGTTCGCTATTGCTCTACAGCAAAAGTTTTCTGGGACTGAACTGGATCACCTTTTCCATCATTTGAATTATGAATATTTGTATGCAAACTGTATTCAAACACATTTATTTAAACAGTGGACAGTCTGAGCGTTATGATTAATTCACCGCAAGCTTCTCTGCTTTCAATAAAAACACTGCAAGCAGAAATTGTGGAGCTTTTGTTAGCATTTCTGACCTCAGCATGCTGGTGCTTGGCTAATTGGCATCTGGTGAACAGGAAAAGTGATAATTAGCATGGCTGGATTCGAAAACTGTCACTCATTTCAAGAAAGAGTGAATGATTCCTTGAATTCAGCTCTTGATATCACCCTCCCCCCTTAATAACAGTGGCATTTGCAGATATAGTCTATTGTTTTGGCTCTCTTTTTCAGTGAACCATTGGACAAATAGTAACAATAGTCAGCATGTTATTATGGCTAAAATCCCTGAATGTTCTGGACAAAACCTCTACCTAAAGCAGCAGCTAATTTCAAGCTTACAGAGTAAAAAAAAAAGACATTACCCTCGCTTTACTAAACCATTATCCACAGCTGAAATAAATAACACACGGTAGGCAGGAACCACTCTAGTCCCAGCAGTGATAAAAACCAAAGCATGCCTGCATTGTACAATAGATGTGCTAATTTTCTTTTCTTCTTCTTTTTTGGTTTGGGAAAGGATGTTAAACTGCCGGCCACTTTTAGAAACGTTGCAATTAATTGTGGTGCCGTTGGATAAGGTTTTCACAGCTGCAGAAAGAGACTGAGGAGCTACACGGAGTCCTAGCCTGCAGGTTGCCTGTTCATTAAAGAAAATATTGTAATAATATTTTGCCAACTTTATAGGCATCAAAGGGAGGGGACCTGCCCGCACTGCAGTTTAGCCTGGCATCATGCTCTTGGGACTTTTCATCTGCCCCTTGACCCCAGCTCCTGAATAGAATAGCGTTTAGTCCACACCAAGACACAAGTAATGATGTCCCTGGCACAGATAAGCAGAATCATGTGTAGGAACGCGGTCTGTTTTTCACAGATACGGGCAGCAGCATTGTGTGGGCACACTGCTCATTAGTGCCTTTTCCCTCCAAAATATAGGAAAGGTTGAAAGAAAAAAGTGGATGGAGGCTGGATTCAGAATACATTTGATTTAATTTGTACAGAAATGAACTTCATGAGATACTGTTGGTAGGATGTAATGTCAAACTGAAATGTATTTTATAATTTCTTAAAAAGTTTTTTTCCTTGCCCCCAAATCTCACCCATTCGAAGTGTGCATGCAAACATTTTGCCTCAATGAAATTTTTGAAGTTTACTATTGAAGGAGCTACCAATAGAGTCATATTACTGTAAATGATTTTCTGTTGCTCTGCACAGCATTAATCTATGTTCTTCATGTATTAAATAATTGCTCCATCTCAAGTGTCTTTTCAAGTGCCATTGTAACTTCGAACGGTCACTAAATACACTTGTAAGTTGAGGGCTACCCGTAGTCTCACTGAACAACTTGTCTCAGAATCTCCTTATTGGCCCAGCTCTGATGGAAACCATTGAATCTGTTCGAACGTCTCCCCTCCAAACGACGCTACAGAGCATTGCAAACCAAAACAACCAGACAGAAGGGCAGTTTCTTCCCTCATGTCACCAACCAAAACAGCTGATTCATGGGACAGGGCAAAGGATGTCCTGACAAGATGAAATGGTTTTTGTCTGCACTTTACAACAAGACATGATGAATGTTACGTACTTTGAGACTATGAATGTAACTTATGCTTATATACTTAAATTGATTATGCCTATATATACAAATGATCGTGATTATGCACATATACAAATGATTGTCATTATACTTATATATTCAAACTGACTATGAATGCATCTTGACTGTATTCTTGTTGTGTATGCATATAATTTTGAGCACTATCACTTAAGACAACACATGGCAAAATAAATTCTGGTTTTGATTTTGATTCTGAAGGCCTTGGAAACTTCTCTCTGGTCCTGCTATTGTCTTGTTGATCCAGCAATTGCCAATCTCTCTGCCCTTGAAGACTGGGAGGAACAAGATTAGCAGGGACTTCTCACTAAGGCAGGTAATACTTCACAGTATGTAGAACTTTCAAAATAAATTGAGAATCATAATGGTCTACATAAATTATTTATTTACATAAAATAGGAAGTGCTTGACAAACTGTATCCAACTGAATTACCATATTACATTGATTATAAGATGCATGTTTTTTTTCTTATTTTGGTGTCTCTGTATTCATGGTGCATATTTGATGACATCTTAACAGGGTAAAGGTTTTTTTTCCTAACAGAAAAATAAAGGTGTGTCTTTTAATCAGTGCGTCTTATAATCGATGTAATATGGTACTGATATTAAAAAAGTCAAATCTTTTTTTAAGACTATGGAAGGAGTCTTGTACTAAAAATGCAAAACTATTAGCAGATTTCTCCCTGATTTCAACAGTGGAAAACAAATGCTGATCAGCTTTGCTGTTTAGGGGTGAGATCCTCCTTTAAAAAGACATTTCTGAATGCAACTTCCTGAGTGTCAAATGCATGGATACTCTCATGTCTGAAATCATTCAAGAATTTATAATTGCTTGGTAACTTGCCATATATAAAAAATGAATAATTTTTAAGGGCTCCTATGTTTTAATTTATTTTAAAGGTTTACAAAGATGAATGTAACAATCATTACAGAAGCAACTGTTGGAGCATTAAATTTGGTTGGCTTAACCCAATTATTCAATAATTTTTCAATAATAATTCAATAATAAAAAATTTGGTAATTTGACATAGTCTTGCAAAACCTCTAAAGTTCTCAAACAAAAAGTTGCGAAATATAAATTCCATCCTTGGATATGTTTTTATATATGTGTGTGTGTATATGTATGTGTGTATATACACACATATATATCCAATTTATGACACCTAGAGCTGTTCTTGAACTCATTTTGGGTGGCAAAATGATTAATTGTGCCTTGTAATTTTAAACAGTTTACTAAAAAAATTCATGATCAAAAGGTTTTGTCATTTTTGTATTTCCTAATTCAGACTCCTCAGACATGGATTAAATCATATCATACTTCATCTTTCTTATGCTGCAAATTAAATGATATTAACAATAATTGTAGCAATTTAAAATTCATAATTTATATAACAAGCAATAAAAATCAGCAAATTTGATGGTTACTTTCAAAAGTCTGTTGTTTTCCAGCAAGAAGAAGTATGTTTTAAACTAAATATGACCTACTAATTCTCCCAGCTCAAAGATATGTTAAAGAAAAATAACTTCATAGAAATTTGTTTATGGAATATAACTCTGCAATTTGAGAACTTATTGGCTGGGGTGGCTTATGTACAAAGATTCTGGAGAAATCCCACCATTTCAAAAGGGTTCCTATTTCTTTGACTGGCTCCTGATGTGTTTTTGCTCATTAGGTCATCATTAAATCTGCTTACAGAAGCTTCAGTTTTTCAGGCAAATGCAGATGACAAAGCCAGGACAAGAGAAGAAAGCATGAGATCCAACAATTTCAAAAGCGATCTAATACACCTGGGAATAAAAGCAGACCCAGACAAAGCTTTGATGCCTTCATTGAAGTGTTGATCCCCCCCCTTTTAAAAAAAGCTTTTCTTACTGCATTGCTAAAGAGAATTTTCCTGCCTTCACGCAGCAAGATGGTCGTAAAGAAAGACAGGTACAGCTATAGCAACAAAAGCCTTACAAATAATTACATAGCATTTGCTGGTGAATTTTGATACGATGCTTTCTGAAACAGGTATTTTGGGGAACTACCACACTACTGATGGCTAATACATTGATAGCAAACCCCATTTCCCCCTCTGCATTATCTGGTCCCCCTCACCTGTCTTTTAATGTGTTATTCCTGTACTTTCCTTATTTCATTGTTTATTTCATTGTTTCACTATTTTGTTATTGTTACGTTCACACTTTTTTTAGCTTTTACTGTTGTAAGCCACCTAGACTAGCCCCACAGTGAGATAGGTGGCAAATAAATTTAATAAATAATAATAATAATCTTACATTCTGTAGATGTTGCATACATACCATCTAACATCAACATCTGCCTATCTCAGATCCTTAGAAAGGTCTAGGTAGGTGAACAGAAATGCCAAATTCAGTCTGAACATCTGGCTGACTGTGAAGAATCATAATAATATTTGAAATAAACACCTGAAAGTCTTCATATTCAGCTATGACGATCTAATACAACTTTGCACAAAATTCTCCTGGAAAATACTCTGTTTAGTGCCATTGAACCCAATGTTCTTATGTCTTCCCCATACTCTGTAATTACATTTTAGTTAGAAAAAGATTGTGTGGCATCATGTCATTCAGCTTTTCCCTTCTCTCTAGAAATAACTAAGGGAGCACTTAACTTCCTAGAGGATAGTAATCTAACACAATCTGTTTCATCAGAACTTTCCGATGCAATTTTAGATTTCAGAATAGCTAACTCTTACATTACTCTTTTCAGTTACTTGACATACAGAATTTATTCGCATATTTCCTCCTCGGTTAATATGATGGTTTCAATGAACTTAATTGGTTAAACCAAAAAAGATTGCCTTTGAATTTCAGGCAAAATAGCACAGCTATTTGAAAATATGATAGTTACTTGCAAAATCACTTCATGCACTGAATAATTTGTTAGGAGGATTTTGTGTCCAAATGAGACGGGTATGGTCTGGATACAGAATAGGGATGTCCCGCCTCACCCAGATACAGCTTAAAATATAATTGTTTCCTGTAAAATTCTTTCTTTGGGAGGGGAGAGATACAAATGGCAAAAAGCTATGAGTAAGGGGCTTCAAATGATGGAAGGCTGAGAAGCCACTAGGAAAATCAGTGGAGGGAGGAATGTCTTGGAATACAGTGTGCTAAGACGGGGTGATAGATAGGGGAAGGAAATAGAGGGTAACAAGATTTCCTCTCAGTTTCACCTAATCTGTACCTGTACAATTGATTTTTGCACAAAAGATGTTGTACAAATCAGAAGCGGATTGGTTGGAAATGATGCACTGGGACCATAAAAGAACAGTCACCTGACGGAAACAATGATGACATTATGATATTGAAGTTAGAACAGCACTGAAAAACATGACTTATGACCATTTTCATACTTACAGCTGTTGTAGCAACCTCATGGTCACACAATCAAAATTCAGATGCTTGGCAACTGACTCATATTTATGATGGTCGCAGCGTCCCGGGGTCACACAATTACCTTTTGTGACATTCTCAAAAACAAAATCAATGGGGAAGCCAGAACTGTGTGACTAACTTAATGACTGCAGCGATTCACTTAACAGCTGTGGCAAGAAAGGTTGCAAAATGAGGCAAAACTCACTTAACCAATGTCTCACTTAGCAACAGAAATTTAGGGCTCTATTGAGGTTGTAAGTTGAGGACCATCTCAACTCCAGGTTTCGTTTCAAACCACCATTTGAAATCATTGTTATCGAAAAGCTAGGATTTTCCCTCTTCCATCTATGACTGGATTAAAGACGTTCTGAGGGACTGGCTACAAATAGTGAGGGTTGGATCTGTGAGATCCACTTCCCTGAAGCTTAGCACTGGGCTCCCCACAGGGCTGTGTATCTGTATTCACTGCACACACAGTGTATCATCTGACTCATCCATTGTGATCATTAAGTTCGCAGATACCAACGTATTGAGTCTTATTACAGGTGGAGATGAAAGAGCATACAGGAGGGAGGTTCAAAAGATTCCGGTGGTGGGAGGAAGGGGCAGATATGGCGGGGGCCGGGGGCCAAATCGAGCCAAGGGCAGGCGCCATCGCTATATCCAAGCGCTGGCGCGTGCCGACCCCCATGGCCCATCCTGTGTTCTGGGTGGTTTAAGTCTCCGGACCCAGAGCCTACGGCTGCTGGTTTGCAATGCCAGGTCCGTGGTTAATAAGGCCCCCCTCATTGGTGATCTTATTCAGGAGGGGGGAGCGGACCTGGCTGGTATCACTGAGACCTGGTT
>JANHFO010000224.1:381076-397285 GCA_032468095.1 Pareas carinatus
CCTGTTCTCAAAAGTGAGGCACTTCAGTTTCGGTTCTATATGAGTGCAATAAATAAATATGTAAGTGTGCCTCTCTAGATGTAAGCCATTACTACGCTACATTAAAGCCATTTCCTCACCCAGACTTAACGATTGCAATATAAATCCTGTCCCCACTACTGGTGAGTGATGGTTGGATGACCCATTCCTATCAATCACTGGTTTGGAAATGGGGCTAGCTTATTTCAAGGTATATGTTTTTAGTCGCCTTGCAGAGAATTAAGCAAACTCACCATTGCAGCATTGCAACATGTTACAGGACCGCATTCTACCAGCCAATACCTCCCACCGACCGGTTCATTCCCACAGAGAGGGCCTCCTCAGGGTGCCATCGGCCAGACAATGTCGGCTGGTGACCCCCAGAGGGAAAGCCTTCTCTGTGGCAGCTCCCGCCCTCTGGAATGACCTCCCCCCAGAGATTCGAACTATATCGGACCTCCGTGCTTTCTGCCGTGCCGTAAAAACCCATCTTTTTATCCAGGCCGGTTTTGCCTAGTCATATCTCCTCCCTCTTAAATAAACATTTTTAAATTTGTAATCTGTTTTAAATTGGTTTTATATTTCGATGATTCTAAATTTTTTCAGCCACTGACTAATTTATCTTTTAATTGTATTTTAAATTGTTGTTTGTTATGTATATGTTTTTTATTGGCTGTACCCCGCCCTGGGTCCCTTTGGGGAAAAAGGCGGTATAGAAGTGCAAATAATAAACAAACAAACAAACAAATGTTATTCTAACTCCATTGCTTTATTTTGGGCCACTAAAAATAAAATGTTTGCAGAGCACTTCTGCCTCCAGTACCAAGTTTAAATAGAGTGCTGTTTGCACAGTTCAGGAGAATTCATGCCTGTCCAATTGAGTTCAATGAGACCAATTCCCTGGGGAAAAACAAGAAATGCCTTCTTGATCAGAATCAATTAACACCAACAGAGTCAGTACTGCTGGCCTTGACATCTTTGCACAGCTTCAGAAAAGAAAACAAAAAATCCTTGGCCATTGCCTCCCCCATTTCTGATAAAAATAAATGCACGTGTAATGTGTGCCGTGAGATTCATGGATCGGTTCTCTACCAATTGCTAGTTTTGTTTGCACATAAATTGCTGTGCACTGTCCACAGAAATTACTCAAGCAAATAATGGATCTCCCTAATGTCCTGGCTGCAACCAGAATAACAATAAATTGAAATTGGGAGGCAGAACTTGTTACCATTTTAACATTATCAGGTTGTCTTTGGCTTTAATTGGCTGCAGAAAGACCATGCTTTCCTCAACAGGAGGAAGCTAAATCTTTCATTGATTAAAAAAAGAAAAAGGTATTGAAGGAAAGAGACCTTATCAGGTCTGGGACAAATAGTACAAAGGTGGTTAGAACATGTTCTCCCACCAAAGCAGCATTTCTTTACAAGTTTGCAGTTAAAAAACTGTGGCCAACACCAGCAACAACCTGTGAACTAAAATATTAAAATAGAAGGATGTAGCTAATGCCAGTGCTTTTTTTGTAAGAAAAAAAGGTGCCGGAACCCACATCTTGTTAATCTTTTATTACAAAATTATATATTCAGTTCTTAAGATAAATTTAATTTATTGTATTTAAAGAAAGAAAAGGTGGCGGAACGGTGTTCCGGTGCGTTCTATAACAAAAATAAGCGCTGGCTAGCGCATTCTAATATGGGATCATCCAATAAGCCTAATTATACCTCTTTCCTTACTGCAATCTTAATCGAGTAATCTTTTGCAAACATTTTTGGCATTTCCGAAGATTTGTCAGCTAATAAAAAGATGTATTTTCCATAATACAGTTGAGGCGATTAATGAGATTTAATGAGATAATTAAATCAGAGCACCAAATATGATACAGCGGACAACTCGGCAGAATGTGAGATGTAACAACTGTAACAACTCTCTCTGAAGATGCCAATCAGTTGCCTATTGTTCTTCATATACTTTTCTACTGCAAGCTTTGATTGATTGATTATATGCCATTGTAAGTAATTTCTGATGCCTAGCAACCACGTAGACTTTCTTCATGACGATCTATCCGTAACCTAATCCTTCAAGTCTTCCAATCGTACGTTCATCTCCACTGTAATTGAGTTCATCCACCTTACTGCTGTTTGACATCTTCTCTTCCCTTCTACCTTTTCTGCCATTACAGCCTTTGTCAGAGAGCCTGGTCTTTGCATAACGTGTCCTAAGTAGAATAATTTGACTCTGGTCATTTGTGCCTTGAATGAGAACTCTGTGTTGATTTGATGATTTGCTTTCTAGGCTGTCCACAATATATTCTTAGTTAGTTAGACACCATGAAATCAC
This sequence comes from Pareas carinatus, assembly GCA_032468095.1. Lineage (NCBI taxonomy): Eukaryota > Metazoa > Chordata > Lepidosauria > Squamata > Pareidae > Pareas > Pareas carinatus. Next base: position 383,429 of record JANHFO010000224.1, read on the forward strand.
GAATCAATATGCAGTCTTGAATGTTTGTGCCAAATATCCCCCACCTCACTCCACCCCACCCCAATCCCTTGCTGACAACAGATTGGTCTCAGTGGATTATACAGAGATATCTCGTTTTCCTCTATTGATCTCTACTGTTACCAATCAGAGACAGTCCCCTCATTTTTCCTATCTTTTCAGATGAATGAAAAACAATTTGGTGGAAAAATGTTGGCAGAGGCAAAGACAACCTTAGAGAAGCCCCATGGATGTTTTTTGATTTTCTAGCACTGATTTGATTAGAAAGCAGGTTGGAGGGATATAGAAGTCCTATCCTTCATTTGTTTCATTGTTTGCAGCCTCTTTGACTGCTAATCTAGGGGAAACATAATGTGGAAGCTCCTCCTCTTGGGCCTTTTCATTTGTGATACTGTTGTCATCCCAGGGAAGCGTTACCTGTTAGAAATGGTTGCATTTTTTTTATCCCTGAGAGAATTTATCTACCAAATTTTGTTTGGTGTATTATTGGGTGGAAATTGTCAAAAAAAAACCTTTTGTGCCCAGTTGTAAGGTTCTTTAGTTACTCTTGATCTCGATTCTAAATAGGAGGATATTGGAAATATTCAATGTGGCTTGTCCCACGAACTTTGAAGCACCAATTGATGCTTTTGATGCCAAAATCTCCCCCTGGATTTGGTAGTATGATTGATAAATATATTAAATGAAAAAAAACATTTCCACATTAATTAAAGTTCAAGAGCAATATATTTGGGAGATATTAAATTACAGGCAAAGTAATATAGGAAATAAGAGCTACTATTCATCTTTGATAGAAAACTCTTATATAATCCAATCGCACAATAGAATTTAAACTAGATTTAACTAAGCACTGCCCTTGACAAAATACAAATTGATTAATTTACTGATTAAAAGCACCGAAGCGTACATGCTGTCAAACAATGTCTAGAGATGGAAACTATTGTTTATTTTATTTATTTATTAAATTTTCCTGTTTTCTTTTCCATCTCTTCTTCCATTATAGAATAGCTAAACTGGAGCTATATAGAGCTGTTGATAGCAGTGCTCCAGTTAATTATATGCATTTAAAAAGTGCTAACAATGCAAAATCACAGAAGGAACAAAATTTCTCCTTTGCAGTTTTTAAATCTGTATCTAATGAGGAATATAAACAATATAATTACATTTATATTTATTAGTTTTCCAATATTTGAGAGGCCAGCATGTTTTCCCCAGATGGATAGTCACTAAGGAGAACTAGATTGCAACAAAGGAGGGACGATATTGACTGAAACCAATGCCCACTGCTATAGTAATATGCATGATTTTGCACTCTACAGCCACATTGCCATTGTTATTAGCACTCAAAACTTTTTATTTCTGTTCTCCACGGATGCACTATAACTTAAGACACATTTATCAGTTAAGGCACTTACTAAGGCAATTCCAACCATCGAAATGGCCGCTTTACTTGCAGCATTGCTGCTCCATGAAGTCTCAAGTTGACTACAGGCTCTCATGGGCTTCATAATGACCTCTATGAGGGCCTTCGTATTATGTACACTTGGATGTGCATACACAGAAGATACATCCTCCATGGGTTCCTGTAAAATGAAGCTACACGATTCTTTCTCTCCCAATTGCCACAGCAAAAAAGGAAGCTCTGGGTGGAACAGGGAAATTACCAAGGTCAACGTCACCCTGGCATTCTTTTAGTTGATATTTAATGTTGTTATGAATTCTTGGACAATCCTCAGAGTCTTTGTGAGGATGGGTGTTTTTATAAGTTTTACAGTTTCAGGAAACAACTGGTTCACTGCTCTGTAAATACTGCTGAATCCATTTCTGAACTTGCCTCCTGTTATCTGGCAAACCATCACTTACTAGCGATCTGATAGGCAAATGCAGCTTGACTATGACTGTAATTTAGCTCAAAATTATAGTTTGTTAAGCCACTGCAGTTGTAAATTAAGACATCACATGAGCAGACCCGATTTTTTGACAATTTTTTGTGGTAGTTGTTAAATGAACGCAACAGTTATTAAGTGAATCGATCTTCCCTTATGGATGGTGTTTTTTTTGCCAGAAATGAAAAGTAAACGACAGAAAACAGCAAAAAAAAGTCATCTAACATAGTCATGTGACCATGGGACTTGACAAATGGCCATAAAGGAGATCCATTTGCCAAACACTCAAAATGCAATCATGTGACCATGCAGGATTGTGTGCACGGTTGTCATTACTTCATAAACAGGCTTTAAGTAGGTTTTTTTTAGGGGGTTCCGTTGTACCTTCAAACAGTCATTAAGCAATTGGTCGTATGTTGAAGACTACTGACTAATTTGGATGCTATTCTTAGATACTCATTTCTTCAGGGTCCCATCCAATAGCCTGAGCACCTGTTCCCGGGAAAATGGAATTTCTTATGCTGGGGACCTATTCATTTACTCTTATACTCTATCATGGATAAACTATCCTTGCATTTAAGAGGTAATAGCTAGATGAAACTATGACGATTACCGTATTACATCAATTATAAGACGCCACCGATTATAAGATGCAGCAGAGACTTGGTAGTGGTGAGAATGTCTCCCCCTGCTGGCCACACCAGGCTGGCACTGCTGAATATAAGAGACACCAAAATATTGGGAGGGGGGGATCTTACAATTGATGTAATATGGTATTTCAGAAGATTGCAAAAACCTACTTTGACTCTTATGGCTGGGAAATGAGTATATTTGATTTCTTGGATTGGGCAAGTGATTGAGTAGAGCACGGAATGCATGTTTTGGAAGAAGTCTATCAAGAAGGCTTGGTGTGACTTGTGATAAAGACTATACAATTCCTGCCCAATTAATTTGGAAGAGTGATTGACAAAGCAGAGGCCCCCAGTTCATAGAGAAGTTAGAATAATTTTGGAACCTGGGAAATAAACCCTTAATCCTGCATTTTTATACCTCTCTAAATAATCTATGTGAATTTGTCTCTTCTTTCATGTATCTTAAATGGGGTGCTGCCATTTCTCATACAGGTCAAAGGTGTCTATCCCTTTATATTATGAAGCCATATAGATGTGACATTTTAATCTTCTATTTTGTGAAGCTGACAGAAAAAGAAGACAAATCGCTGCTGGTTATGTGTGCAAAAAGAGCTATAAAACCTCATGTAAGTGAATATTAAAAAGTTTCCTCACAGAAAGCTTAATAATGATATTCCTGCGTAGGCAAAACAAAAAAGTCAAGTTCTGTTCAATTGAAAAACTGATTCATCACCACACTTTATTTCTTAAAGGTCATTTCTGCACTAGGTCATTACAGCATTTTATAGCATTGCCCAGCCAACATGGAAAAAATATCAGGTCTGTCTGCATTAATGGTACTTTGGCTCAACAAATGTTGGATGACTCTAGAACAGAGGTCTCCATCCTTGGTCCCTTTAAGGCTTGTGGATTTCAACTCCTAGAATTCCTCAGCCAGCTATGCTGGGTGAGGAATTCTGGAAGTTGAAGTCCACAAGCCTTAAAAGGACCAAGGTTGGAGATCTCTGCTCTAAAAGACACTATAAGCTGCAAGGGTGAAACTTACTAAAATGTAACAATGGATAAGAACCATATATATTTCCATGGGGTATTATTAAATCATTTCTTCATCCTAAAGCCCTGGGATATAGAAGAGTTACCGCTACTAAACTGACAGATGATATCGTATATATCCATTTATACGTATGGTGTGGTGGCTCAGATGTTGGGCTTATCAACTGAAAAGCCAGCATCTGATGTTCGAGATCTGAGCACAACACAACAGGGTGATCTCCTGTTCTTACCCCAGTTCCTGCCAACCTCACAATTTGAAAGCATGCAAATGCGAGTAGATAAATAGGTACCACTTTGGTGGGAAGGTAATAGCGCTCTGATATCACGCTGGCCGCATGAGGGCCGTAAAGCACTATGAAGCAGTACGTAAGTCTCAGTGCTATTGACATTGCTTGTCAGAAGCTGATTGGGAAAGTCCCAAATAGTGATCACATAACACAGCAACCATTATTGATACATGCCAGATACGGAGTATTTGAATTTTATTCATGTGACCATGGGGAATCCTGAGATGGTCATAAGTGCGAGGACCATTTGCAAGTCACTTTTTTTTTTTAGTGCTGTCGTAAATTTGATTACTAAGTGAATGGTTGTAAGTCGTACAGGTAATGCCCTTTCTGCAAGATAGTAGACTTCCAACCTGATTAATATCTGTTCAAAGGTTTTTTTTGTGGTGGGGGAGATGGGCACTGCCTTTGACACAAACAATAACCACACTCTTGCCAGGCATAAGTGTTTTCCATTTCTGAAAATTTTTACTTCTTTATCTTTCTATTTCTTTTTCCTATCTGTGGGTTTCAGCCCCAGGTGAAAGGGAAAAGGAAAATAATTCACAGATTGATAAATTGTAATTCATTGTCTGTTTGTTTTCTCCAGCTCCCTACAAATGTGGCTTCCTTTTGGCTAAATTCCCCAGTACCCATTTTACAAATGACACAAGTTATTTCTTCTTCTTTCTTTTGCAAAGTTCACAGTAATCTCTCAGCATGTAATTATTTATTCTCATCTCAGTGGCTCCAGGGGAAATGAGAACTACGTTTTTCAAGGCTTTTTCCATCAACAGAATTTGATATGAATAAATTCTTAGCCGTTCTTTTACATGGTTAAAAAGTGGGTATTTCCAACAATCCAGCCTGATTCCTTTCTCTCTTTCTCTCATTTGGAAAGACCTGCATAAACATTGGTGCTTTGCTTCCTCTTGGGACTGTTCCTGTCATTTCGGATGTGGGAGCTGTCGGTCTCCTTTGCGTTCTGCTTCAGGAGTCTCAGAGCAAGTGGGAGGAGCTGCTAAGATGCCTCCATCTCATACTTCTTGGGGGCCGATAATAGCAATCTGGAAAGGAGCAGTATCCGGACTCTTTCGTCTTCTGTGTGGCCTAGAGTTTCTGATAATACAGTGCAGGAAGAGAGAGCCAGAGCTAGCCAGTTTGGTGTAGTGGTTAAGGCACCAGGCTAAAAACTAGGAGACTGTGAGTTCTAGTCCCACTTTAGACATGAAAGCCAACCTTGGGCCAGTTACTCTCAACCTACAATGTCAGGCTCAGTCAACAAATCACTTGGTTAATTCCAGTTATCACCAATGGATCAACACTCAGGTGATACAAAGAAAGCACTTGGAGGAAAACTGTAGAAAGAAAACACATACACACATATATATCTATGCAGACGCATACAAGTCACTTTTCTTTGTTTTTTGATATTTTTTATTAATGATTTTAAAAGGAAAATAAAAATGAATACAAGCTAATACCAGCTAATACCTCCCACCGACCGGTTCACTCCCACAGAGATGGCCTCCTCAGGGTGCCATCAGCCAAAGTCAGCTGGAGACACCCAGGGGGAGAGTCTTCTCTGTGGCAGCTCCTGCCCTCTGGAATGACCTCTCCCCCCCCCGAGATTCGAACTATTTCCGACCTCCGTGCTTTCCGCCGTGCAGTAAAAACACATCTTTTTAACCAGGCCGGTTTGGCCTAGTTCATGCCTCCCCTCCGCGAAATTTTTATCCTATATGTTAATTTTAAATTTGGTTTTAAATTGGTTTTAATATTGGCTTTGTTTTAAATTTCTCAGCCATTTTAAATATTTCTTTTTAAATTGTTTTTAAACTCTTGTAATTTGTATATTCTTGCTGTTTTTATTGGCTGTTCACCACCCTGGATCCCTTTGGGGAGAAGGGCGGTATATAAATTTGACAAATAAATAAATAAATATTTGTTAAGTGAATTTTGCCACAATTTATGACCTTTCTTGCCACAGTTGTAAAGTTAACCGTTGCAGTTGTTAAGTTAATAACATCACCTGCCCCTCTGCCCAGTAGCCCAATGGGAGCGCTTCCTTCCTCTCCTGTCTAGGGTAAGGCAGGTGGCTCCAGTGTGGCACGGAGTCTGTGCCAAAGGTGAGAGAGGAGAAGAGCCAGGTTGGAGGGGAGCATAGCTCACAGTGGGCTGCAGAACCTGAGGGAAGCTGCCAGGAGGCCTGTGGCAGGGTGTGGGGGGCGTTGGGAGTTGTCAATGGCCGCCGGGGGTGCTGATAGGTGCTAGGGGCACCGACGCCCACAGGGGGTCATGGTGTTTCACTGATGACTATGGGGGGGTCGCAGGGGGTTGCCGATGGCCATGTTGCTGTGTTGTCACTTTGCAATAAATACGCAGCTTTTGGGTTGCAGTTTGGGCACTCGATCTCTAAAAGGCTCGCCAGCACTGGTATAGAGCAAGTACACTGGAGACAAATTCCACACTTGGCAAAATAAATTCTGATTCTGATTCTGAAAGGCTCCCCACAGGCACAGCCAATGATAATAAAATGAATCTGGTGCCCGAGTCTCAATAGGCTTTCCTGATTGACTTTTCTTGTAAAATCTAAAGCCTCATAAATTCCCTGCTGCTTTTATCCTCCCGCCCCAAATGATATTTGATTACCGTTAGTCATCCGTTAACAACCATTTATTCATTGGCCGTTCAGAGTTACAGCAGTGCCGAACGAGGAGACTTATGGCCAGTACTCAAATTTGTGGCCATTGCGCTGTCCCCGCAGTTAACGGGATGATTTGGCCACTGGGCAACCAGCTACAACCCGTAACAGCGCTCGCAGCGTCCCACAGACACGCAATCACCTTTTGTGGCTTTCATTGCTGGCTTCTAAGGAGCAAAGGCAATGAGGAAGCTGGCAGGAGGTTGCAAATGAGGATTATGTGACTTAACGACCACGATTGCTTCAGCCAGGTTGGCATAGTCCCGTGGCATTGCGCTGTACGACTGTGTCATTTTGCGATGGAATTTTCCACCTCAATCACCCTCATTAAGGCAATGCCACAATTTCCAGCTTACTTGATGCAACTCGTAGCATTTTTGCATTTTCCTCAGCTAAGGAAGCTCATTGAAGAGACACTAATCTATCCATGACTTTAGGAGTCTGAGCAAGGTGCCCTTTGAAAATGACACTCAGGGCCTCCCTTTGCACAGCCTGATAAACCTTACTGATCTTTAATTGGTTCAGAGCAAGACAGTGAGTTGACTGATGGCCTGCTGCAAGCTCTGGGTTTTATGACCGCAGTTTGCTGCTCCTGCTAATTCTCTCTTCCTGCCTGATGAAAAAAAAACCTCATCTCCTTTAACTGTTTTGTGAGGGTCATCATACACTGAAGCTTACGCTTAAGGTGCATTATGCTGCTCTGCAGAGGTTTCACAAAGTGATAATCTTGGGTAGGGACAGAATTCCACAGATGGATGCTTTCTCGATTGAAAATTCTAGAAGAGAGGCAAAAGACATGCCATTGCTTAGCTTGCTCATTGGGGAGATCACAGAAGACCTTATGGTTCGTCCTAAACTTCCAGATGATCATCTTTTCCAGCATGGAAATCTGCAATATGAGACCTAGCACTGAGGTAACATTGTCCTATAGCAGTGTTTCTCGATCTTGGCAGCTTGAAGATGGTTGGACTTCAACTCCATACCTCTTCAAGACCATACCTCTTCAAATTGCTAAGGTTGAGAAGCACTGCCCTATAGGACACCCACCTGCATGAACTTATCTGGAATGTATTTATTTATGAAATGTTTACACTAGTCTCACTTAAGTGACTCTGGGTGATTTACAACATCACAATAAAACCGTATAATAAATATATGAATAAAGGCATGAATTAAAGCAGGTTAAAACTTTCAAGTAAAAATAAATTCCCAGAAATACCAGCCAGCAGGGCTAGAAGAAATCTGGGCATAGTTGTCCACAGCATAGGTTGGAGAAGTCTGATCTGTACAGGCTGCTAAAAGACGTGCTTTTGATTTTGATTGGGCTCTTTCATTCCTTACCAAAATTAATGACCAAGCAATCTGCTAGGATGCTCTCAAAGCATAACAAAAGTGTTTGTACTTTGGGCTTGGGACACTCTGGAACTTGCTCCTGTTGTCAAGAGACTAAAATAAAAATGGAACTTTGGGTCTTGCTAGAATAGAAAATTGCAGGGACGTGTCCAGTCAGTCTCTTAAAATGGACACGATTGAATGGAAGAAGAAAAAATATGCAGCTAAGCACAAACAGCACAGTCGTCTGAAACTGAGAGATGGGCAGCAAATAAATAGAGAAAGCAATAGAAAACAAAAAAGCTAAAGTGCTCCATGTATTTAGAATTCAAGCAGACGGGCACCTGTCACATAACCCCTCCAGACAATTGTCAATAAGAAAAACAAAAAATTCTGGATAGGGGATGGGGCAGTACTTGGAGACAGCAGAATAGGAGAGGAAGAACCGGAGAAGATCACAAAATATAAGGCTCTGCAAATAGAAATATAGGTAGTCCTCAACTTATGACCACAATTGAGCTCAAAATTCCTGTTGCTAAGTGAAACATTTCTTTTGCCCCATTTTACAGTCTGTCTTGCCATAGTTGTTAAGTGAAGCACTGCACTTGTTAAATTAATAACATCGTTGTTAAGCAAGTCTTCCACATTTACTTTGCTCGTCAGAAAGTCACAAAAGGGGGTCACATGACCCCAGGACACTGCAAGCCACCACGAGTCAGTTGCCAGGCATCTGAATTTTGATCATCTGACCACAGGAATGCTGCAAAGGTTGTAAGTGTGAAAAATGATAGGCTACTTTTTTTCAGTGCCATTGTAACTTTGAACGGTCACTAAAGAACCGTTGCAAGTCGAGGACTACCTGTAGAACGACTATGACAAAAAGAAAAAAGAAAGCAAATGTCGTCCCAATATTAATAGGTGCCTCGAGTGCCGCCCCAAAACAGATCGGTCACCATTTGAACATCACCATTAGTTGATGGCAAAAGGCGACTTGGAGCAATTGACACTCCGCAACAATACCTCTAACCCTATCGGATCAACACCTGCTTCTCCCACGCCCTTGGGAAGGACTGATTGGTGGGTAAAAATGCAGAATCTAGTCTGAACATCTGGCTGATTGTGAGGCGGGCCGTTAAAAAAAATATTAAAATGGGCAGAGCTCAGCCAACTGCAATCCCTGTTGCGAACTAAAGTCATTTGGGGGGCTGCTTATCACTTCAAGTGTGGAGAAGGGAAATGGTCCTGTCTGTATCATGTTGATTGTGCTGAGCAAAGGCCGATGACCTTCAGACGGGTGTATGCAGACAGATGCCAGGAATGTTGGCTGTTTCCTGTGTTTGTGTGATGGATAGGTGGAGATATTAACCCTATCTTCTTTAATGTAGATAACTCAGAGATATGCAATCAGCATAATTGGTAATGGACAGGGATGTGCAAAACTCTTTGAAATTGAATTTCCCCTCCAATACACATAGCTCTCAACTTATGACCAGAATTGAGCCCAAAGTTTCTGTTGCTCAGTGAGACAGCTGTTAAAGTGCATTCTTTCCCGCTTTACTTGCCACGGTTGTTAAGTAAATCACTACAGTTGTGAAGTTAGTCACGCTGTTGTTAAGTGAATCTGATTTCCCCATTGGCTTTGTTTGTCAGAAGGTCACAAAAAGAGGTTCGTATGATTCTGGGATACTGCAATCATCATAAATATGAGTCAGTGGTCAAGTGTCCTGAATGTTGTCACATGATCAAGCTGCAATGGCTGTAGGTGTGAAAAGTGCTCATGTCATTTTTTCAGTGCCATCATGCGTTGAAACACTCACTGAATGAACTGTTGTAAATCGAGGACTGCCTATATTCAGAACAGCTTGTTTTTAAGTGAAAAGCAGTTGTTCTAACAGTCCTTTCATTATTTGGGAAGTGTTTTAAGCTCAAAATACTCCCATACTAATAAAAATAAACCCCATTTCATGGTTGAGATACGTTTTGCCACCCTCAAAGCAGCCATGCTGTAGAAGTTAAAAGGGTTGAAATGTTTTACACACCCATAGTAACATACCATTGCATGAAAATAAAATCCTAGAGCAGTGGCCCCCAACTTTTTGGGCACCAGGGACCAGTTTTGTATAGAAACATTTTCCCATGGCCCGGAGAGGGCATGGTTTTGTATGCTGCTTGCCTCCTGTGGATGGGGCTTCACTTGTTTCTGCAGTCCAGTTGTTGTCATGCTACGACCCAGTTCCAGTCCATGGAACAGGGATTGGGGACCCCCATCCTATAGGTAATGACTCCTAAGTATTTGATAAGCTGGTGGTAAATCAGCACTGACAGAGAGGTCTATTTCCTGACTTCAATCCCTTCCCTGGCTGTTTTTGCACCTGCTCATCCAACAATCTTAGTAGCTGCAAAACTGAATGTGTGCCCTTGTTTATTGAAATGTGAGGCTAATTGAGGTAATAGTTGTATATTGGAGGGATTTTATGCTCTCGGGATAATTTTGCTGTAGAGTTCTAATCCAGGAGCATCATATAGTAACCTTTCAAGCATATTTACATATTTGCTGGATATCTATCCTCATCATTTTCTGCTGTTTCCAAAAATGTGGGATGAATTATTGTCTTGTAGAATATGCCAATCTTCCTCGATTATTTTTTTCTTCTTCCTGAAATGGTGTGTGGCTTTTTTGCTTTAGTTTTATGCAGGCCTGAACAGAACAGTCTGTTTCCCTTTGAAAATAAACCTTATGGCAAATGAGGGAAAAGATTACAAGGGACTCAAATAGTTCTAGAACAGCAGTGCTAAATTTGAACAGAGCTGAGGGCAGCTCTGTAAATAAGGAACCTGTGCTGAATGTTCTAGGTCAGTGTTTCTGAACCATGACAACTTGAAGATATGTGAACTCCAACTTCCAGAATTCCCCAGTCCACATATCTTCAAGTTGTCATGGTTGAGAAACAACTGTTCTAGGTGTTTATTTGCCTGTCATTCCGGAATCCCTCTTTCTTTCCATTTCACTGAAAGTTTTGCCAAATTAAATCCGATGGCTTTTTTCTTTTCTTATTTACTAGCATTTAGTTTTGGTGAACTCTTTTAACTTGAAAACAAAATATTGGGTATTCTTATTGGAGAGGGTTTTGTCTGCCTTAGAGGCATCGTCCGTGCATGATTTGAAGCCTGTCTCTCTGAAAGGGGAGAATAACCATAAGAGTAAATTCAGATATTCTTTCTGCTTCCAAAATCAAGAATCCAATTAGAGCATTAAGCTCTGTTCCCGGAAGGGAAGGCTATTCTTTTAAGCTCCTTTTCCTTTTTTAAAACTGAGGATAGTTACAGAATTTAAAACATCTTTGACTCTTCATTTGAATGTGGCCTTCATTTGTAGAAGTATTGTGCGTGGAATTCATCTGCTTTGGGATAAAATATTTGTGATAGAAGTAAACTATTAATAGGATTTTACCTTTGGTTATCTTTGTAAGCGCTTCTGACATAAAGACGGTCAGACTTGATGAAATGCTAGTTGGAGGTGTCTGGTACCATGCACAGTACTTCTCTCCTGAAATTTCTGTTTCCTGGCATAAAGAATCCTTCATGTTCTATAGAGAAATAGCTTGGGGCTTGATCTTTTCAACCTTTATTTTTTAGATTTTTATCCTGTGTTTATTACTTTATAAGTGATTCAAGATGATAAACATACAAGGTGTGTAAGCTATCCTGAAAAATCACTGACTAATATAATAGCTATAGCCATAGGCCAGTGATGGGTAACCTTTTAGACATTGAGTGCCCGAATGAGTCGTGACTAATAAGTCGCGGCTCGTGTTGTCATCGCCTGGTGCCCGCTACTCTCTTTGTGAACATGTGCATGGCCTCGTGATGTCATCGCCTGGTGCCGCTATTCTCTTTCTCACCATGCGCATGGCCCCATGATGTCATTGCCGGATGCTACTACTGCTTTCTGAGCATGCTCAACTCTGGAGTGATGCTGGGGTGTCTTGACTTGCATTCCAGCAGAAAGGACGCTGCATCCCCGCTGCGGCACATGTGCCATAGGTTTCCCATCATTGCCATAGCCCTTAGACTTACATATAGCTCCACAGTTCTTTACAGCCCTCTCTAAGCAGTTTACAGAGTCAGCATATCGTCCCCAACAGTCTGAGTCCTTGTTTTACTGACCTTGAAAGGAGGGAAGGCTAAGTCAACCTTGAGTCAATGAGGATCGAACTCCTGGCAGAGTTAGTCTGCAGTACTGCATTCTAACCACCACTTCGCTTCTAATACATATACATAGAATGCCTTGAGGCTCTTGAAAGCCAAGCTAGCCACATGTTGATCTCTAGGGTGTAATGAACCAAAGCCATTTAGGATTTAATAGGCTGAAGACAATGATTATTGGTTTCTTTAAGTCCTTACGAACTCCAGCAGGATTTCCATCAATTAGTTCATTTTAAAAATATTTATGGAAAGTAAGGTAAGCTTTGGGTTGAGTTGACCCTTGATGACATCACTGACACATCCATACAGTTATCTATTTACCTGTTGTATCTCTCCTTTCTGCCTGGAGTTCAAAGTTCTCAAAACATTTCCTCTTCCATTTCCCTCACAACAGTAACAACAACCCTAGTTTGTGAGAGAAAGTGACTGGTTCAGAGTCATCCAGTAAATCTGTATGATTGAGAATACTTAGGCTTGAATATCCTTAGTCCTAGTCCACTATTTTCATCACTATACCAGAGGTTTCCAAACATGGCAGCTTTAAGACCTGTGAACGACAACTCCCAGAATTCCTCAGCCAGCATTTCACACCTTTCTTGACAACAGCAGAGAAATTATTTGCCATTGTGTTTTTCTGGATTTTTTTGTTTAATTTCCAGTTTAGACTACAGACCCAGGGTTCTCCCAGGTCCTTCCAATCAGAGATTGTTATTTATTATTATTATTTAGACTTATTTACTGCTTAACAGTGCTTTACAGCACATTGCCCCCAACAATCTGAGTCCTCATTCTACCGACCTCGGAAGGATGGAAGGCTGAGTCAACCTTGAGCCAGTGAGAATCGAACTGCTGAACTTGTGATGGCCAATGGCAGATGGCAGTTGGCAGAAATAGCCTGCAGTGCTGCTCTTAACCACTGCGCCATCCTGGTTCTTATTTGATGGCCTTATTTACCTTCCATGCTCAAAAGATTACAGGTAGTCTTTGGCTTATGACCAAAATTGTATCCAAAATGTCCATTGCTTAGCAAGACTGTTAAGTGGTATTCTCACCATTTCACAACCTTTTTGCCACAGTTGTTAAGTGAATCACTGCAGTTGTTGAGTTAGTGACACAGTTGTTAAGTCAATCCGGATTCCTCATTACTTTTGCTTGCCACAAGGTCACAAAAGATGATCGCAAGAGTGTGAGACACTGCAACTGCCACAGATACATACCAGTTACTAAGCATCTGGCATTTTGATCACCTGATCATGGGGATGCTGCAATGCTCCTAAGTGTGAAAATGATCGTAAGTCACTTTTTTTCCAGTGCCCCTGTAACTTGGAAGGCTCACTAAATGAATGCTTGTAAGTCAAAGATACCTGTAGCTAATTTTAAACATTAGAACATTGGATTTCCCCATCACTTATAACATCACCATTGCCATCATTTAGAACATGATGACATGATGAATGTATGCGTACTTTCTGACTATGAATGTATCTTATGCTTATATACACAGTTCATGCTTAAGATCATAGTTTGTTGATTGGAGCTTATACTTACTTTCTGACTATCAATGTATCTTATGTTTATATACACAACTGAGTATGCCTATATATGCAATTACTATATAGTCATTGCATATATAGGCATAATATATATCATGATTATGCTTATATATTCAAATGCTTATGATCATGATTATGCTTATATATTCAAATGTCTATGAAATGTATCTTTGATTGTATCTTTGTTGTAATCACAGTTATATGTAG
>JANHFO010000224.1:536567-554020 GCA_032468095.1 Pareas carinatus
GGGAGAGAGGGAGAAGGAGAAGGAGAATTAAATTGATAATGTTTTTTTAAGTTTTCACTTGTGAAATGGAAGAATGTTCTATCTCTGCTATGTGTATGAGAAAAGTAACATATACACAGCCCAAACTGTTATTAGATCTAGTTAAACTGGGCCTGGGCCTACGGAATATGCTTTGAGTCAAAGGCAAAGTAGTCAAATTATATTATAACCTAGTAAGCAACAGAAGGAGAGTTAGTTTTACAACAGCCAGGTTAGTTGTAAACAGCAATTTGTATCTCTTCCTAGGATTCAAGGATGCCAACCTTGCCCACTGATGTCTGACTGGCCAATGCAATAAAGCCTTTGTAATCAGCAGGGTTGTAGCAACAGATAAGCCAGTCAAAAATAGGGCACTTCTAAAACCCTAACCCTAATCAGTTTTCAAAAAGAAGTTGAAGATACAAAGTACAATTTTGCACTGCAGCCTACTTTCCTATATTGTTCTGTTTGTTTCTTAAACCAACTTCAGTGTGAATTGCAGTTGGTAACATAGATGGTGCCTGGTGCTCAGCCTAGGCCGTAGCACCAGTAGAAATGACTGTTTATTCTTCTGTTTCTTGCCTATCCCATCAATGCAGGAAAAATATATCTGGCTGGCTGGCTTCAGCGTGAACTGGTCTATGAATGCCTGTCTCTGCTCTCCCGGAAATTTCCACAAAGGACACCTTCATCCCTCCCCATATTACCTTTGACATTAACAATGTCAACTTTATTCTTTTTTCCCTTATGCTACAATAATACAAGTAATAGAGACAAAGTTGTTCTTTTAGTCCGCAGAAACCTTGCACCAAAGAATAGTTCAGCTTCATAGAAACAAAACTAACAAGAATACCACTGCAACTTACAGTTGTTTTAAAAAATAAAGCAAAGAGAAGCTCTGCAGTACTATGGGCAAGACTGGGAAAACAAGAGATGCATACCTCATCCAGTTAGGGCAAAAACTGAAAGGAAGCCTACTGGGAGATTGAAGAGTTAAAGGGATCATAAGGGCAATTCATTGGGGTACAAACCATTGTTGAACCAACTGCAAAATGAGTAAAGAAAATGCAAACTACCAGCACCTGTTAACTAATTCAGAAGGTAGAAGTTGAGCAGGCCAGAACACAATGGCTGTCCAGGGCAGTGAAAAGGTGCTGGAAGCTAGTGGGCATGCCCGCTACTGAAGCTAAGTAGAACTGGGGCTGCTACTGAAATGGAACAAAGCATGGAGATCATCATCTCTGGATAACCTAAGTTAGTTATGATTAAGCAAGAAAAAATCCCAGTAGTTATGAATTGCAATTAGAAGAAATAGGTATGAGATACATTTGTAATTGGCTAGCAATTGTGGGGAGGTACATCATCTGTTTCTGTACTTGGGAAGCTGATTGGCCCATACTGGCAACGAGCCAATGGGAAAGTGCAGTTTAAAGAATGGCATAATAAGGCATGCCAATGATAAGGCATGCCAATAAGGCATACTAACTCATTGATGGAATCCTGGCAGTCAGAAAGCATGCTTACTTGGCATTGATTGGTCAAAAGGACCCAAGCCATGCCCACTGATGTCTGACTGGCCAATGTAATGAAGCTTGTGCCATGATTCTTAGTGGAAGGGAACCTTGGTGGTGCAGTGGCTTGAATGCAGTATTGCAGGGCTAACTCTGCCCACTGCCAAAAGTTTGATCCTGACTGGCTCAAGGTTCCCTTCTTCCCTTCTTCCAAGGTCAGTAAAACGAGGACCCAGATTGTTGGCGCCAATATGCTGGCATTTGTAAACCCCTCAGAGAATGCTGTAAAGCACTGTAGAGTGTTATATATGAAATACGAACTATTACTGATCTCCGTGCCTTCCGTTGGGCACTTAAGACCTTACTATTTACCCAAGCTGGGTTGTCCTGACCCCTCTGTTTTTAATTTGGTTTTAAATTTTTAACGGTAATTTTAATTTGTAATCCAGCCAATTTATTTTATATTTTAAAGGGTTTTTATTAATTGTTATGTTTGTGTTTTATCATGGCTGTACACCGCCCTGAGTCCTTCGGGAGAAGAGCGGTATATAAATTAAATAAAATAAATAAATAAATAAATTTGGGATTGGCTGACATCTTAGTGAGTAAAATCACAATATAAAATGATTCCAGCTTGCTTGAACATTGGACCTGGTCCAACAGATGACATTCCAGACTGACTGGGTTAAGGTCCGCAATCTGGGAAACATCAGATATTGGACTGTGAGTGAGACTTGGCGACAGACATATTAGAAGGATCAAGGAATCTTAATTGATCATCAGCTGAGCCCGAAGAAGACAGAGTGATGTAGCAGCTAAAAAGGCATCAGTGTGGTTTTAGTTTGTATCAATAGACGTGTGAGAGATAATGAGAGGTAATAATTCTACTGCACTTTAGATTCCATTTGTCACTCTCTAGGGTCTGTGTGCAATTCCAGACACTGCTCTTAAAAGGAATATAGAAAATACAGCCAAAGGAGCTAGGCATGATTTTCTTGCAAAAGAAAAGATACAATAGTAGTATACAAACTGTTGGAATATATTTTGTTGGAATGTATGTTATATAACAACTACAGTAGTATTCAGTCAGTAGATGGCAGTGTTTATAAGTTAGAATCTATTATATATACCATGGGTCCCCAAACCCAGGTCCGTGGACAGGCACTTGGCCACAGTATGCCAGTAACTGGGCCAGGCAAACAAGCAAAGCTCCATCCGTGGGATGTAGGCAGCACACAAAACCAGACCCTCGTTGGGCGGCAAGGAATCCTTTGTCCATGAAACCTGTCCCTGGTGCCTAAAAGGTTGGGTACTTTATGTTCTTTTTTTCTAGGAAGTGTTTTCTGTTTCATGTAACAGCTAAAATAGTCAAGCAGTAAAAGCACATGGTGACTGTACATTCTGATCTGTGGTGTTATATATAAACAGAATTTCTAACACAAACATCAAAGGCAGTCAATTGCAACAGAAAGTAGATGAGTTCTTTATTAAAACAAAGGGCAGGACAAGTATTTATCTTCTCTACAGAGCTGAAAACAGTTGTGCAGTATATCATTTTTAAACTGCATTGAAGGAATGGAAAATGGCAGTCATGTGGATATAAGTATCCAGAAACATATGTTCAATGAAAAGTATAATGTGTATGGGCTGATTTATAATTAACTCATTATAATTAGCAGCTTTATGATTGGACATTGTGAACAAAAACTCTCAGCTTCATTCTAATTGATGCATATAGTTCTTATGATGCAACATATAATAAAATGGCTATGATATGTATCAACTCAGTTCACTAAATTATCATTTATTCATCTCCTTTTGGATCACTGCATACCTTCCCTTGGACTGATCTCAGCCTAGCTGTTAAAAATATTTTCTTCAATTTTACAAGCCTCAGCCAAATATTTCCTATTTCTTTGTTCCCAAACAAGGCAAAAGGAGAAGGGAACGGCAGAGGATGAGGTGGCTAGATAATGTCATTAATGCAGTGGGCGTGCATTTGGGAAGAATCTGGAAGACAGTGGCAGACAGAGGGGCCTGGCATGCTGTGGTGTATGTGGTCAGATACAACTTAGCAACCGGACAAGAAACGTTGAAACGAGATTGTGAACCTCAGATCCATTATTGTTGGACAGTCTACTGGCTTTCAGATAACAGCTGTGACCATCAAAACTATCTTCCTAGCCATATAGGTTAGAAAATTTTTCTGCTTATAGCAAGAGCAAATATTGGCAGCAAGCTGAGTTTTGTAGGAAGCCAAATACTTGCATACTTTTTCTGTACATTCAGGGCAGATCTCCATTTCTTTGTGGCCCATGAAGAGTAGAGGCCACTCATCACTTCCTTAGTGTAGAAATGGATGACCTCCTCCTCCTCTTCCTAACCCCAGCTCACGGCAATGTGCCCCACATGTTTGTTTTCCAGCTTGAATTCAAAATTACCTTTTCCCTACCCAAGCTGTGTTAACCCCTTCCAAGTAGGAGATTTTCAATCTTCTTCCAGTCTAGTAGCAGCCACAGGTCTAATTGGCTGCAATGCACCCAAGGCCATTTTATCCTGGGTTGCCAGACTGCTATATTCTCTGCTGGTCAATAATTGTTTGTTTGTTTAATAGTCTTGAAATTGATCCAGAACCAATTCAAGATCAACCAACTAACCAATTAAGTCAGTGAACCCAACCTAGAAGGTCATACGGATTCAATCCTTATGTCTCCTCTTTTGATTTCTGCCCACTTTGAGTGAAGTAACCTCTCCTTGCTTTCCACCCTTCCCACGGTACTATAAATCTTCCTATCCCTTCCTTTCCCTTTGCAGTTGCAACACTGCACATTCCTTTATTGTTTCTGCAAAACTGAATTATGAGATTTTTCTTCCTTCTTCCCATGGGCCTGCAAAAGAACATTGAAATGAAAGGACAATCTGCTCCCTACTGCTTATTATATAGCATCATAGCAATGTTGGTACCAGAAATGAGAAAAAGAGAAGGAGAAAGGGTCTGTTTTTGGTGTCAGAAGAGCTAATGTGGAAAAAGAGGTTGAAGGCATCCTTGGATTCAAATATCTAGGAAAGGCAGAAGGTCTAATGAAGAGCAATAATTCCTAAAAAGAAAAAGGCAGACACTGGTAGAACAGTCCATACAGGCTCAGCCAGTGAGATCTGCCTTCCCTGCTTGGATGGAAAGGGCAAGAAGCAGGGGAGTGACCAATCACATCTTGGGATGGCTGTAGTGACTTTGTGTTGAGCGCCAGCCTGTCCTGCTGCAATCAGGCCTGGCATTTCTAAAGCAGGCTTAAGGGACAGCCAGCAGTTATGTGGGAGACATGCAGCTAAGGCTGCAATGAAGAATTGCCTTCAGGCTGACATTAGCAGAGCTGGATCATTCCCTAGAGAAGGGCCTGGCTGCACTGGCGACTCACCGGTGACCCTAAAATCATAGCTCAGTCTACAAAGCAATACATCTATTATAGGCATTTGCATATCAGGAACTGTGGCTCAAGCCACCCCCATTTCTTTTTAATTGGCAGACTACTGAAACCTAAGCATCATCAATATTCATTTTCTCATTGCCTAGGTTCCTGAGGGTCAAAAATTAGATCTAACAGGCATGCAGTATTGGCAGTGAGTATCCTCTATTAACTTTTAACTTTTTAAAGCTGATTTTAATTAAATGTTATATTTGAGACACATATCATTACATGCCCTTGGGCTCTGGTATAGAACACGCTGAAAATTTAAATAAATCATCACCTTGACGATCCCATCAAAGGGAACCATCCCTAAGGCTATAGCAGTGAGCTTACAGTTTCTTTTCTCCTTGGCCAGCAACACTGTTAACCAGGTTACAGGGTGGGCCAATTGTAAAGAGCTGAGGGCTTTCTTTTTGATGTTGGACTCCCCCACACTCCAGCTAGAATTTTAATGTCCTTTGCAACACTTTATTGGAAAGGAGCTGTTCTGTCCCATCTATCAGAGAATAGACTGGCAAACAGCTTCTCTTCAATACAGCATTGGCGAAAAGGGAGGCCTACTTCAAATAGCAGACAAAATGACAGCATTGCCCCAAAGGATGCATAGTCCATGGGATGTCTCTCTAGAGCAAATTGAAATGCAGTTAAAAGAAAACTCCCCATAACTGATGCTTTGAAGTGTTTCTTTATGGACACGTTTTCAGTTGATTATGCTTAATGGGGCAAAACTGTTTCCCGTCCCCCCTAAATTTAGATCTGGGGCGCCTGTTCAGTTAGATGGCCATTCTTATTGGCCAGTTTCCATCCAGGGAACTTGTATGGCATAATTATTTGATACGCAGCTTCTAAAAACTGATGCTTTATCAGATGAATCAAATGAGTTCCCATCATGGGTACCTGAGGGAGATGGGAACTGAAATGTCAGACTTCAGGAGGGCACTGAGGGAGGGAAGGCAGGACTAAGACAGGGGGGCTTTATCTATGGGCCTAAATCCCTGCCTCAGACCTTGATGGACTGACTGATGGTTATGTGCAAGGTGCTAAATTTTAGCAACCACATACATTTTCACGACAAATATACGTGTCCCAGGATAATGTTGCAGGATACAATCTGGTCATCTCACCAAGACCCAAATTTAGTCTTCTGAGCTTTGGGACTCATGCTGGAACCCATCCTCAGAGAACCTCTCTCTCTCAGTTCCCTGAGAATGTTCTTCTGAGAAAATGTTTTGAGAACATTTTCTCAGAAGTTCCGTGAGGATGGACTCCAGTGCAAGTCTGAAAGCTTGGAAGACTAAAGCACTGGTCCCGGTGAGCAATCCTGATTGGATCCTGCCACAAAAATATTCTCCAGGATGATTTGTCCCAACGTGGTCCTTCAGGTCTTCTAACACTGCACCCGTCACCTGTCTAACTGAGTCCAATCACCTTGCTCCTGGTCCTATTTGTTTTCTTTCCCCCCACACACACACCTTTACCAACAGTATAAATTTTAGAGCTATGTTTTTGCATTATTACAAAACACCCAGGCTTAGTTTATATTCATTTGTTCCAATCCTGTAGCTTGCTGAATCACACAGGTCTCACAGTTCACCTTGCCTTGTACCTCAGTGGTTCGGATAGGTGTGGCTGGAAGGTATGGAATATATCAATCTAGTTAAGAACAGAGAAAAGAATCGGAAATACTCGCAAACAACCTTTGACCAAATGCTGAGGACATCGAGGTTCTATCAGAGACCTGTCAAATTTAAAACTACAATAAAGCTTTATTGAGTTAAAGAGTGGTCCCACACTCACTTGATTCCCATTCATGTTCCCACTTACTCTGAATCCTATTCAAGTAGGCCAGCCCAAGTACTAGCTTAGAAAAATGGAAACCACTGGACTCTGAACTACTCCAAAAATGGGGGTGCTCCCAGGACCTCCTTTTACCTAAAATCTGTGTTTATTGATTTGTAAACTCAGCAGCTGTTAATGGAATTAGGTTTTCCTTGGGCTCAACTCCCAACTTCTCTCTGTTTATCTTCTGAGGGCATTTCTTGTGCATCTCTTGTGCTCTTAACAATTTGGCTCCTTCTTAGCTGTTTCTGGAAGCATCTTTTGATAAAAATTCTAGATTTTTGCCCTTTCTGTATAAGTGCCTAGATCATTTCTGCAGCATGTCATTTTCAGCCTTGTCTTACACCACAATGTGTCCAAAATATGATAATTTGAACCTTGTAATCTGAGGAAAGTTTTTCCATGATCCATTTATTCATTTTCTCTGTTACTCAAGGTATTATTAGGAGACTTCTCCAATACCAGAATTCAAAAGCATCAATACTTTTCTTCCTGCTTCAATATTCAATTTTTTGCTCTCAGAAAAAATCACGAGGAAAACCTTTCCCTGCATGATTCTGAACTTCATAGGTGCAGACACATCACAGCATCTTTCCAAGACTTTCCTGACTACTCTGGTGAGTGCTAGTTGTGGTGCATTTATTGGCTACTGATTCCTTTACTGTAGATAATTGATCCTGAAAGACGGAAGCTCTCCACCACTTAAGTATCCTCATCTTCAAGTATTAATGAACTGTCCATGACTTAGATCCTTACAGATATACTGAATTTCATTTCTAATAATTTGCAAGTAACAAAGTTGTGGTTTACTGAGTGCCATGTAAAACAGCACCACTCAAACCTTTGGGCACCAGCGTCCAGTTTCATGGAGAGATGCTTTTTCACAGACAGGAGGGGGTGTGGTTTCGCGTACTGCCTGCATCCTACGAATGGGGCTTCTCTTAATTTGCATAGCCTGGTTGCTGGCATGCTGTGTACTGGTGCTGATTCATGGACCAGGGTTGGCGACCCTTGATGTAGAGGAAGCCTGATCTATCTGGTTGTTCCCCAGATAGGTAAAATTCTGTCAATAATAGCAATTGCTGGTTGGATTATTTGAGGGTGTGCTGTGTAATATTCTCTAAATTCAAGATATTGACCACTTTAATAATCTTTCTGGGCTGTATACCTTGATGAAAGCTGTAGAAACCCTGGTCCCTGATAGTGTGTTGCTATAGTCTCAACTCCATCAGGAGTTGAGATTCAATATACAAGCTTCTGTGCCCAGCCAGTGCAGTTCAGGAAGTCAGGAATATGTGATTACCGTATTTTTCGCACCATAAGGTGCCCCGGATCATAAGATGCAGGGCGCCCAGAGGCATTCCGTGGGGTGATCCAAGGTCCAGAGACTGGCCTGGAGGCCAAACTGGAGCGTTCCCAGCATCCTGCGGGTGCACGGAAATCGTTCCGTGGGACGCTCCAATTCGGCCTCCAGGCCGATCCTTCGGCTTTGGAGCATCCCGCGGATCGTTTTCCATGCACCGTGGGACCCCGGGAACGTTCCAGTTCAGCCTGCAGGGCGATCCTTCAGCTTTGGAGCATCCCGCGGAGTGATTTCCGTGCACTCGAAATCGCTCCGTGGGATGCTCCAAAGCCGAAGGATCGCTCTGCAGGCCGAACTGGAGCTTTCCCGGCATCCCGCGAAGTGATCTCTCACACTTTTTGGGAGTATTCGCTCCATAAGACGCATACACTTCCCCCCCCTTTTTTTGGGGGGGGAAGTGCATCTTATGGTGCGAAAAATACGGTAGTTATAAACCCCAAAATGTTAGCTAATGGAATCAAAAGGAATCAAAAGGAAAGTGAAGAAAGAGGGGGGCGAAACAAAACACAAAGAGCTGAAAAAAGGAAATTGATATGACTGTAGAGCTACCAAATGATGTCTGTAAAAACCTAGATGAACACTAGCTGCAGCAAAAGTTGAGTTTTCTTTAGCTCCTTGCTGCCATCTAGAGATCATCCATATTTCTGCAGCCAGATCTGTTAGCCCTATATGGCAAGCTAGAACAGAAGGAAGTGAGAATTGGTTAAAAGACAAGCATCAGGTCAGAGGAAGTAAAACAGAGAAACAGCTAGTGGGAAAATAGATGAAGCATTAAGAAAAGGTTCTGGCTGAGCCAAAGACAAGAAAAGCTCATTTTGCTGCTGAGGAATAACAACAAATGGTGCTTTGATCGCCCCCCACCTCTGTTAAGATGCAGAAAGCCAGCTAAGTGATTTTGGTACATAATGTATAAAATCTCAGAAGTATCCCTGGCAGTAAAACTGCAATAATAACAAATCAAATAATTAGCCACTTATTCTTCTTACATGACATCCAAGATCTGTTGCCTGAAGTGGCTGTCTTTCACTGCCTTGAGAGTAAAGATTGGCTCAGGGGAAAAAGAAACCCTTGCAAGAACGCAGGCAATAGAGGGTATTTCTCTACCTGACTCAAGAAGATTAACAGTTGGGTCGTCCCAAAGTGATCAGGGGAAATGCTTGTCTCCGGTATGTCATCTTCCCTAGTTTAAAATAATAATTTTTATTAAACATTACAATTAAAAAGATAAACACTAACACAAACTAATGAGATAAAAAATAGAAAGTGCATAAATAAATAAAAAATGGAAAGAAAAAATAAGAACATGGCAAAGAAAAGGAAATATATGAAGAAATGACCTCCCCTTTCATCATAACAAGTATAAACAATTTGAGTAACTTATCACCCTCTGTTAAAATATAACAATTATCTCTTCTTCACATATCTCTTCTCTATCTATAAAAAAATCCTTCAAGCCTTGTCCATTAACGGTTAATACAGATAACAACATATTTATTGTAACCCTGACCAAATAAGCCAACTTTACATTCCTTCCTTTTAACAATCTTAATCTTTAATCCTTTCAAATAATATCCTAGAACTTTATTTCTCTTCATTTTTTCTTTGTCTCTTCTCTCAAAATCCTTCAAAATTGTAACAGGTTTATCTTGTAAATCCAATATAGGAAAGTCACTCTTTTAGTTTGTTATTTGCATATTCCTTCAATTAAAGCATCAGCCTATTTCATTTTTATATCTAATGGAGCATCTTTTCCATATCATTTTTCTAGTCTGTCATTTTGAAATCAGTGTTAGTTTTGTCCAGTAATTATCTTGCAGTCCAAGGGACTTTCAAGAGTCTTCTCCAGCACCACAACTCAAAGATATCAATTCTTCAGCGTTCAGTCTTCCTTATAGCCCAACTCTCACAGCCATACATTGCAACTGGGAAAATCATGGATTTTACTATTCGGATATTTGCTGACAACGTGATGTCTTTGCTTTTTAAAATGCAGTCTAGGTTTGCCATAGCTTTCCTCCAGAGGAGCAAGTGTCTTTTAATTTCCTGGCTATCTGTCACTGCTTCTATTTCTTCCTCTTCTATTTGCCAGGTAGGGATGGGGCAGGGTACTATGATCTTAGTTGTTTTAATGTTGAGCTTCAATCCAACTTTTGCACCCTCCTCTTTCACCCTCATCAAGAGTTTGTTTAGTTCCTCTTCACTTTCTACCATTAGGGTGGTATCATTTGCATATCTGAGGTTGTAGATATTTCTCTCAGCAATCTTAATTCCCGCTTGTGATTCTTTCAGCCCAGCATTTCGCATGATATGCTCTGCATATAAGTTGAATAAGCAGGGTGACTCCTTTCCCTAGTCTGAACCAGACAGTTGTTCCATGTCCAGTTCTAATTGTTGCTTCTTGGCTTGCATACAGGTTCCTCAGAAGCAGGATAAGGTGGTCTGGGATTCCCATCCCTTTGAGGACTTAACACACAGTCAAAGGCTTTAGCATAGTCAATGAAGCAGAAGTAGACTTTTTCTGAAACTCCTTTGCTTTTTCCATAATCCAGTGAATGTTGGCAATTTGATCTCTAGTTCCTCTGCCTCATCAAAACTCAGCTTGTACCTCTGGAAGTTCTTGGTTTACATACTGCAGAAACCTAGACTGAAGGATTTTGAGCATAACCTTGCTAATGTGTGAGATAAGCACAATTGTGTGGTAGTTTGAGCACTCTTTGGCATCACCCTTCTTTGCGCTTGGAATGTAAACGGACTCTTTCCAATCCTGTGGCCATTGTTGGATTTTCCAGATTTGTTGGCATATGGGATGCAGCACTTTAAGAGCACCATCTTTGAAGCTTTTCAATATGTTGCTTCTAGCAAGTGAGAACTGTTTCCCTAAGAGTTAAATCCTCTACCTTCTGAGCATGCTGTTGGCAATCTTTCCTTAAGTTTTGCTGGTTGGTTCAGTGTCTTGTTGCTTGCTTGTGAATCACATACTTCCATGGGGTGCAGAGATCTCAGGAAGGGGGCAAGTGAAAGACTGAAGTAGCTTGTGTTGCAGCCGAGTCCCACTCCCATTGGGATCATACTTACCTGGTGAATGCTATTAACTTGTCAGGCCAAAGGTTTCTAATCACTAAAAGCATTTATGAAGTAATTTACAAAATGAGGTCTGGCAAACTTTAAGTCCATATAGCCTACATTATGGTTCTGAGCTTGGTTGAAATCCCTTGACTTTCGGGTGCTCAACTCACAAGTTAACCACAAAACCCTCCGTTCCTGCAGTTTATTCACAAGGACCAACTGTCTGGAGTATATGTCGGTGATCTCACAATCTCTCCTTTTTCCAAAGAGACATTGCAGACCAAAGTTCACAGCCTGTCTGCCAATTTCTGCCACAATGCCATCCTTGCACCTTCAGGGACATCGCAACAAATCCCCAATGAAAGTCACTCAAATATGTCATCTTAGATGCAGTACAAGTCTCAGAGACCTGAAACTCCCGATAACATCATAGCTGTGAGAGAGTAGGATGTCCTGGGGATTACTTTGTTTTCCCCCCAAAGTAGCACAATGCAGTCCCTAAAAAGAATTCTTTTTCCTTCATAGTGGTGATGGGCACATTTCTCCAACTTGATTTCAGTGCCTGAGATCTGGTTACTAAGATGGAAAATGAGGCATTTGAGGTTGCCCCTTGCCAGATAGAATAAATGAGCATGCTAAAACTGGCAACTTGTAAGAGTCATCAAGAGATTTTCAACCTCAGACAGAAAGCTGCATATGAAATGCAATGGACAGATTCAATAAGTTCACTTTATTTACTTGGATCCTCATCAAAGCGAAAGCTTTCCAGCAGTTGCTCAATTTACACTCGAAGAATGCAAGCTGTGTCCCCCAATTATTTCATGAAGACTCAGTGATCTTCTTCTGCTGTTTTATTGAAGAATCCTTGCACTATAAGTTTAATTAAGTCTGGTTTCCTCTATCACTGCTTTTATTCAACAAAAAGCTGACAAAGAAGCCCTTTGTGCAAAAAAAGAAAAGCTGAAATCTTCTGTTATCCACCAGTTCTGTTTATTTGGTTAAAAAAGAGAGAGAACCAGGCCAAAATACTGCTGTACCTATAATTACTTTCTCTTCTGTGTATATATTTATATTCTGTTTTTCTTCCTCCACAGAAATCAGCATGGTGGTTGGGGGCAGGGGACCAAGCAGCTGATCTCCCATCCAAATCTAGCCTTCTTGCAGACCTGATTACTTTCAGCAAAATGATTCCTCTTGGACTCTCAGTCCTTATGTGAAATTTATGGAAAACCAGAAATTCTGAGGATCTTGCACCCTCAGCATTGCTTCATTGCTCTCAGATCTTGGTCCAGTTAAAAAAAAAGGTGACTTTTTCAACCAGATAATTTGACCACTGGAGGAGAATTATCTCCTAACAACTTCTTCCGGCAGCAAAATAAATAAATAAATAGCAGTATTAACAATGTAATGGCTCATAATATTCCCCCCAAGTTCTGCTGCCTGAGCTGGTTGTTTCCCTCTGCCGGATGGTGGAGCTGGCCCTTAAGCATAACTTTGAAACAAGGTTTGATCTTCATCAGGCTTGAGGAATGTTTTCCAAAAATACGAGAAAAAGCAACCACAGATTAGATTTGTGACTTCTACTAAATTAAAATAACAGACAGCCAGTCACCCTGTCAGAGGATATTTAACAAAGCTTTTGCTGACGATTGTCTAGCCTCAACTTTGCCCCACAGAAACCAATGAATAAAGTGATTTGCTAAAAGTCCCATCTCCAGTTTAAAGTCACAATATATTACAGACAAATGTTCCACAAAGTGAAAGCTAAGGCATGCAGTTGTATTGCTGAATCCATCAAAACTACAGAACATAACGTTTGGAAAGTTAGTTTTCCCTATTATCAAGGTTGGGCCTTAAAATGTTATTAATTTTAATTTCCTATTAGGTTTTAAATTGGTTTTATATTTGATTCTAAATCAGCCACTGAAATTATTGTATTTTTATATTTCTCTTAATGTGTTGTCTGTGTATTGTCCTAATTGTTTTTATATGGCTGTACACCGCCCCGGGTCCCTTCGGGGAGAAGGACGGTATAAAAATACAAATAAAAAAATTAAAAAATAAAATAAAAGCATCCACTCCGTGAGGCCCAGAAGGAAACAGTAGAATAAACTGGAAATCAGATACAGTAAATTTTCCTGTTGCCGGAAAACTGGCAGTCTACTAAGCCTTTGCAGAAAATAGCAGTGCTGCTTCGATTGGGAAACTTATTTTAATCTTTTAAAGACTTTTTAGTGTCAAGTTTTCATGTCTTTCTGTGAAATAAGTGCACTCCTGTTGAGATTTGTTCAAAATTCTGCCTCTTCAACAACTTACCTGTTAGGAAGTCAGCAGATAAAAACCCAGCAAGTTGCTGTTAGAGGCAGCCAGGAGGAATGAGAAAGTAGTTTTTTTAAATGTGCTTAAACAATAAATAAATCAGTGGATGAGAGGGTGTGCTGAACAACCTCTTCCCCTGGAAAACAGTTAGCAATATAGGAACATTTCTGGAAACTATCAGAAATGTTTGAGACCAGTCTATCATTCAGCCAGAGGATAACTTGCTTCAGGCATAACTATGAGAAGGAAATGGAGGGAGCTGAAGTCTGGATGAAGCAATGCTTTTTAAAACATTGCCTATTTTGGGTGGAGACAGGGATATTGGACTCAGTTTCAGGCATCAAATGTCT
The DNA here is from genome assembly GCA_032468095.1 of Pareas carinatus. Lineage (NCBI taxonomy): Eukaryota > Metazoa > Chordata > Lepidosauria > Squamata > Pareidae > Pareas > Pareas carinatus. The sequence continues at coordinate 550,501 of JANHFO010000224.1, forward strand.
CCTCCCTACATCTCAAATTCACCTGGTAGCTCTTCTCATCTGCACTGCTCACAAGTCATATCCTTCCAGTTGCAGCTGACTTTAGGCTGTTTTGGTTATGAGCAAGGAAAGGGATGAAACCAAGATCATGGAACCAAAGGAGAACACAACTGTAATGTATTGAACTTAATGTAGTTTGCTTAGTCATTGCCCTAAAGTAGTCAAAGCCTGCAGGCCAAACTAGCTGTCTCCAGGGGTCGCTCGCATGGGAAAATGCCTAATCACCTATTGGCTGCCTCCTAGAGGTCACTCTGTATATAAACCTGTTGCGAAGCAGAAATTGCTGGCTTCGTACGTGTTCCTGTTTGATGTATGTTATGCCTTTGCTTCTCTACAATAGACCTGTGTTCTTCTCTACAACCTGTCTCTTCAATGCCTAAGAAGCAAGTATACCACAACAACAATTGTCAAATCATGCTGCAATGACCTGTAAACAAAGAGAGGATCAAAGTCTTCTAGCCAGGTCATTCAACATCAGCAGGATGCCAAAATGGCTATTGTCCTCTTTTTCACTCAGGCTGCATCATTAGGTAACCAGAGTAGTAGTTGTAGCAGGCAGATGAAATGGAAAATGAGCACACAAAAAATATCTGTGTTTTGAGAGGGAGAAGGATGTGGCCGATATTTTCTTCCTTGTCATTACCAATGTAGATGGTATCTCTTTTTTTAAGGAGGACTGTGTGTGCAAGGACCACCAGTGGACTTTGCAAATGTGCTTACCAAAATGAAACAAGAGAACAACTAGCAGAGAAAGGAGGGGAGTCAGCAGGCCGGCACGGGGACAAACAAGCATCCAACACTAGAACGTCAAATTATAGAAAATAATCCAGCATAGTCTGATACCAACAAGGAAGATGGAAATAACAACAATGGGCCTGAGAACATTTGTCCCACTCCAACTCTAATAAAATTATCATTTGCAGAATCTGCCTGTCCTGGGAGCAGATACAGTTGTTATAGTGAGGTGGGCAAAAGAAATCCAACTCTCAGCAAGTTCCCCATAGGAGCCAAATCCAGGATTAGAAACTTGATGGCAAAAAGGCAGCAGAAACAAATATAGTTATTACTCTAGCATCTCAGATGTAGTATTGAAGGGGGTAGTGGAATAGGGACACCTTAAATATTTGCCTTCGTATCCAGTTGAGGAAAAAGTGAGATGATGGACAGCAACTATTAGGTAGAGAAGCAGAAGAAGAGCTGACTTGGATCAGCCAGCAGTTGGGCAGAAAGAATTGGATGCAGCATTAGGAGATATGTGGGCAGAGAGGAGGAAGATAGCTTAGTGAAGGACTAAAGAAGGGTAATAAAAAATAAAGGACCGTAGGAACTTACAAATAAATGGATTTGAGGAGAAAATGTAAATGGGATATGAAAAATTATAAAACAACCAGCCTCTGAAATTAAATATACACTCAACCCACACATTCACCTATATAAAGAGGACAATTCTACAACCTTGTAATCCTACAAAATCATTTTTTTGTTTTCAGTTGAGTTGATCTATTCCAGTTCTCTCAAGGCACATCCAGAACTACGTTCTCTATTTTAAATGGTAGAAGTTTATAGGGGACACACACTGGACCTAGTTTTCACCTCTGGACAGTGGCTGGATGGTCAGAATTTAAGGGAGATAGTTGTGGAGCTCCTGTCATGGTCTGACCATTTCCTCCTTCAGTTGAACTTCCCCATCGCAACACCCTGCTGCAGGGAGGCGGAACAGACTAAATAGCTCTGTCCCAGGTGCCTGATGAACCCTGAGCGGTTTCAGATGGAACTTGAGCTATTTCCTGATTCGGCCGGGGAGCTCACGGCCACCTGGAACGGGGCACCAGGCGTTGCCCTTGATTGGGTCATGCCTTTGCGGCCTCTAACCTGGTGCCGACTCACCCCGGCTCCCTGGTTCTTCAAGGAGCTGAGGGAGATGAAACGCCGGAAAAGACACCTAGAGAGCAGTTGGAGGTCCAGCCTTACCAAACCTGATCGATCTTCTCTTGGGACCTATAAAAAGGCCTATTTGGGCGTGATCAGAGTGGCTAAGCATAATTACTTGTCCGCTCTGATTGTGTCTGCAGAAAATCGCCCCGTCGCCTTGTTTGGAATGGTCCGTTCTCTCCTTCAGTTGGAGGGACGGGATGACCCCTCATAGAGTGCGGCAGAGGAGTTTAGAGGTTATTTCCAGGAGATGATCGCACAGATCCAGGAGGGTTGGATTCTGACTGGACAAGTCCAGGTGGAGTGACGGATGTGGGTCTTGAGAATGTTATCTGGGATGAGTTTGATACTGTTGTGCCTGAGGACATGGACAGGATCCTGGGGCGACTTAAGGCAACCACATGTTTACTGGACCCGTGCCCCTCCTTTTTGGTGCTGGCCTCTCAGAAGGTGACATGAGGCTGTCTCCAGGGTATTATGAATGCTTCTTTGGGGGAGGGTGTCGTCCCGACCATCTTGAAGGAGGCAGTGGTGCAGCCCCTCATCAAGAAGCTTTCACATACTGATGGTACTCCACCCCAAAGCCATGGATGATCTCACCCAGTGCCTTCATCAGTATGCTGATGATACTCAGTTGTACATCTCCACCTCAGGCCACACCAACAATGCTGTCGAGGTTATGTCCCAGTGCCTGGAGGCCGTGCAGATCTGGATGGGGTGCAACAGACTCAAGTTCAATCCCTCCAAGACCGAGTGGCTGTGGCTGCCAGCGTTCTGATATAGCCAGCTTATTCCATTGCTGGCTATTGGGGGCGAAACTCTGGCTCTCACAGAAAGGGTCTGCAACTTGGGTGTCCTCCTGGATGCACGGCTGTCCCTGATAGATCATGTGGCAGCTGTCACAAGGGGGGCCTTTTACCAGGTTCGCCTTGTGCGCCAGGTGCGCCCCTTTCTATATCAGGATGCCATGCGGACGGTCACTCAGGCATTCGTCACAGCCCGCCTGGACTACTGTAACGCTCTCTACATGGGGCTCTCTTTGGGTCGCGTCCGAAAGCTCCAGCTGTACAGAATGCGGCTGCGCGGGGTGGGGAGCAGTGGTAGAGTGCATGTGCCCCCCTCCTGCGCGAGCTGCACTGGTTCCCAGTGAGTTTCCGGGCACACTTCAAGCTGTTTGTGATGACCTTTAAAGCGCTCCATGGCTTAGGACCCAGCTATCTACAGGACAGCATTCTGCCAGCAAATACCTCCCATAAACCTGTTCGCTCCCACAGAGAGGGCCTCCTCAGGGTACTGTCGGCCAGACAGTGTCGGCTGGCGACTCCCAGGGGGACAGCCTTCTCTGTGGCAGCTCTCATTCTCTGGAATGACCTCCCCCAGAGATTCATGTTATTTCTGACCTCCATGCTTTCCGCAGTGCCACAAAAACCTACCTTTTTATTCAGGCCGGTTTGGCCTAACCACACCTTTCCTTGTTATAAATATATTCTAATCTTAAACATTTTAAATTCTCATTTTTGAACTAAATTGGTTTTAGATTGCGATTTAA
>JANHFO010000225.1:86266-106758 GCA_032468095.1 Pareas carinatus
GAGGGAGTCGGGAGGGGAAAGGGGGGAATTGGTGGTGTACAGATAACTTAAATAATTAACATAGAACTTTACCAATATTTACAAAATTAAACACTAAGAAACCATTTTCCTTTGACTACTGAGTAATGATAATTAATGTTGTGCTAACCACTGGGCAGTAAATAAGTTCTCTATGCAACCACCGATAGCTTAATTAGAGTACACTCAAATCATTCTTTTCTTTATCTACCACCTTTTAGTAAAGTAAGGTAGAACTTTTTTTCATTACAATTTTTTCCAGGCTCACAAATTCTAATCAAAATCCTCCAAAGATATATATGTTGCATTTTCTCCTTCACTATAGAGATAGTCCTTGACTTATGACAGTTTATTTAGTGACTGTTCCAAGTTAGAATGGAACTGAAAAAAAGTGACTTATGATCGTTTTTCACAGTTACGACCTTTACAGCATCTCCAGGATATTGTGATCAAAATTCAGATGCTTGGCAACCAGATCATATTTATGACTGTTGCTGTGTCCCAAGGTCATGTGATCCCCTTTTGTGATCTTGTGACAAATAAAGTCAATGGGGAAGCCAGATTCACTTAGCAACCATGTTACTAACTTATCAACCGGATGTGATTCAGTTAACAAATCAGGCAAGCAAGGTCATAAAATGGGGCAAAACTCACTTAACAAATGTCTCACTCAACAACAGACATTTGGGGCTCAATTTTGTTCATACGTTTTGAGGACTACCTATAAAATACCAAATAAGTCTTTAAAATAGTGTTATGTGCATTTCTCTATAGCAAGAAGTACTAATTTGATTGTACTTCCTTCCGAAGAAAGGATCAGAAGGATCATGATATTTGAAAATAATTGTTTATTTACAGTTGTGGACCCAGTTTGTTGGGGGCAATATGCTGACTGTGTAAATGGCTTAGAGAGTACTGTAAAGCACTGTTAAGCGGTATATAAGTCTAAATAATAAATAATAATATATAAATAAATACTAACACTGAATAGAACTGTGTTATACTGAGTACTAAGATATTTATCAATTGATTGGTTATCTTTAACTCCCCACTTACTCTTCACTTAACCATAATGCAATTTGTAAAGCATAGCTTTGTATATTTAAAAAGAGATTATGCAATTCACACCATTGGACATGATTAAACACTCTTGACTTAGTATGATGCTTGAACGGGATCTTTTGATTATTTGTATCTCCATGTGTCTTTCAAGTTGTTTTCTTTTCTTAAAATCTATGATTACAGCAAGAAACCTATCCCGCATACATATAGAAGCTTTTAGCATTCATCCCTTGTTTTTAATTTTCATATTCAGGAGCTCCCGTTCTCAATTTTTAACCTGCAAAATGACTTTCAAGTCAGATGGCTTACGCCAGAAGAAATAAGTTTATATATTGCAGGAAATGATGCTCATATCTTCCCTCCTTCCATTCTCTGAAAAACAATTGGCTGCATACAGAAAGATTTGGATGTCTCCTTTTTTCTCTCTTTTATTACAGAATCACTAGTTTTGTTGTTTGTCTTTGTTGAGGCCATAAAACTTGATTTTTGTCTGAATGTCAAAATAAAACACTGATTTGGAAAAATAAATAACAAGGCTAAAAAGAACACCTGTCTAATTGTCTTAGATCTAAGAAATGGCAACAGTGCAGGAGGAAGTAGAATCGAGCTTTTGTGTTATAGGCTGATGTTCCTAACTAATTTTCTGAAGACATGAACTTTTAGTTTTAATCTCACTATTAAGCATTGTTAAAGTGCTGGCCATTGTTTAAATTATATGTTTTCAAAAGTGTTTTCCACATGTCCATTGAATTAGGCCTATTTCCTGTTAGAGTGACTTTTTAAAAGAAATAAAATCTAACAAGGCCTGCAGAAAAACAGAAGACAATCACAGATTCTCTTGGGTTTGGATTCTCCTGGGCTGAGTTTGTCTTCCAAAAAACAGAAAATATAAGGTGTGATGGAAGAGCTTATTTTTTAAAAAGACAGGATGAAGAAAAGGAAAATGAACTATTAGGGAAATTGGCACAATTGTCCCTTTAATATATTTTTCGATAAAGTCTTCAGAGTGTTGTGAAGACCTTGATTGTATTTTTGAAATGACTTCTTTGAGCATTGCTGCCAACTATCCACAATATGCCAGAACATCAAATGGAAAGATTTGGGCTTGTACTTCTTGTTTTCCATAAACAGAAAAGGCAACTTTTAACATCTTTACAGTTTGAACACTGGTAATTTTTAGAGCTTTCAGAAATTTTATTGAAGTGTAATAGTTTTCATCATGGGAAGTCAACATAACGACAGCTGGCTCTTTTATGACCTACACATTTCATTTAAAAAAATTATTGAGCCCTCAGGTATATAATCTGGTTTCCAGTAAAAGCAGTTTATACTCTGCCCTGCTCTTCTATTCTCTTCAGCAATCAACTGGGCAGGTTACTTAGAACTTGGCTTTGTGAATCCACTTGATGCACTGGAAGCTTTTCCAAACTCCAATACAGAACTCTGGTACCTTGACAGAAATACATGGAAATTGCAAAGATCTTTTCTTTCAGGATAACTGAGGTAATCCAGTCCTATATATAGGAATGACTATAGGAATAGACAAGCTGAGGTGCTTTTTCTGGGCACTGAAATGAAAAGGGTATCAACTGGAGGTTTTGACTTGAAGTCAAGGGATGAGCAACATACGGATGTTGTCAAACCAGCAGTAACCTTAGCAAATATGGCTAGTACTGATGAGAGAATGATAGAAGTTGCACCCAGTGCTTCTGCAGGACCTTTGCCTAAATTTGGTTAAGTTAAGCTAGGCAATCAATTCTTTTTAAATGAGTTTTTTAAAAATAAAATAAAATAAAACCCTTTCCTCAAGTTCTTGTGATGCAACTATAAAATAAACTTTCATTGATTAGTTTTCCTTCTTTTTTCTCATTCAAAGTGAATATCGTATTTTAAGAATTTATGCAGTTGAACAAAGTATTAAATTAGGACTGGAAAGATATAGGTTTAAGACTAACCCCAGTTATGGAAGCTCACTTGATGACAATGGCCAGTCACTGTCTCTCCAACAGGGTATCACACAGGATTGTGGAGATAAAAATGGAGGTTAATCCACAGCCTCTGGTCCTGTAATAATCCTTAAGGATATTATAGAGCAGAGCTTTTCAATATCAGATCACCAGAAAGCAAGTCAAACTCGGCTTCTAATAAATGGTTTGCAATTGTAATCAACTTAGTTCTGAGGTTTCTGGTTCTAGTAATCTCCCATCCAAGTATTAACTATGCCCAACCTTACTTAGCTTTTTGTGATCAAATGGAGTTAACCAGGTATTGTCACCTATACTGAAGCCCCCATGAAATCGTGATGGTGGCTTCAGAAGCCCTCTGCAAGACATGAATGTAAAAGTATTCACTGACACATTATTTGCTACTCGTGGACAACCTCAAGGACTGAAATGAGGAATGCTCCAATCCCCTACCACAATATGTAGTTCTATAGCACATGATATGAAATTTAGCTCTACAAGTCATAGCACAATTGGTTTCATATCTCTTACAAAGGGAAAAAGCAAGCTTTATTCTGGTAAGTACTGCATTGTTTTCAAGGTGCTTGGAGACCTCTGTATGATCTGTTCCAGGTGCTATTGTCAGTTTGGTCTGTAGTTCCCTTGGTCCTTCTTTTTGAAGGGAATTTCACTGACCCTTGAGAATTTCTCAAAGGATAAAAGTTTATTTGAAATGTCTGCAATTTCCTTCTGTACCTTAGGCATGAGATTCATCTACCTTAGGGAGCTGAACTTGCTCAAATTCAGTAGATATTGACCATGTTTTAATCAGCCTCAAGCTTTGCTTCACTCTCTTAATTTTGCTGCTTGTTATTGCCTGTGGAACACACATCCTCTTTTTAGTTTGAATAGTTTTGGCTTTTCTTTGTTACGAGTTAGTATTTTTGTTAGTAAAGTAATTATATCCCTTCCTCCCTTAGCTTTTTAACAGAACCATCCTTTTTGTTGTTCTTCACATCCTTCATTATCTAGTAGCATATTGATCCCTAGCCCTATTGATAGGAAAGGGGCAGTGGATGAGGGAATATGCCTGAAAGTCTGAAGTTGGATTAAAAACAAGGAGGATAATTTCTTTGCACTCAGAAACTAACATTTTTATTTATTCAACCATGTGTGTTCTCGTGAGGATATGAAATATTACCTTAAGAAATATTTGCCACTTCACTAGGTATCAAAGGTTTAACAACATTACAAAGCTGAACCTAGGTTAATTAAAGGCTAATATTTATCACTCTACTTTTTATTATAAGAAGGTTCCTATTATATTACTAAAGATTTGAGTCGTGTTTTTAGCTAGTTCATTTTATACATAGTGGTATGAATCTATCAGATTTTACTGCAATAAATCTATTTAATTTCTGCAGCAATTATTTAAGCAGCTCAAAAATGGAAAGTTTCACAATCAGCTAAAAACCCTTGGGTAGAAGAACCAAAATAAGCCTTGTGTTGTATATTCATATTCAGCTGGGGTTTTGCATATTGTGTCATTTTATTTTCTGCTAATATGATAAGAGATTCTCAGGGATTCATCAATCTGTTGTACTTAGCAGAGAGACCAATAATGCAATAGGGTATGAAGAATATCTGGGAGTTGAAAAGAATTATTTTTTATAGCCTTTCCCCCAAATATTATAGTAATATAAAGTTTACAACTGTTACGCAATGATTTGGTTAATTGCGTGCAAAATACAGAAAATGTTTGGACTTTCTTTGACCAGCAAAAATGTAGACAGAAACTTAAAAAGTTCTAAAATATTCCTTGTGGTTAAGGCATCATTTTTTTCAGTCTAGCAACCAGGAGTTTGTGAGTTCAAGTTCCATTTTAGGCATGAAAGCCAGCTAGATGACTTCTGGCCAGTCATTCTCTCTCAGTTCACAACATCAGTTGATCCGAGGAAGGGGGGGCAGATCCTGCACTTATGAGAAAATGCAAGAAAGAAAAACATTCCTTGATAATTAGGTAATAATACAGCAATATAATTATGTTAACCTTCTATATTTGCAGAAGATACCTGCAAAGAGAGATTACAGTTTATCAAAATACTTGTCAAAATGGATTCTGTAATATGTCAGTTTTTATTTTATACCTTATAACTATTGGATATCTCATCCCCATCCACCAAATTGTTTCTTACATGGTACAGAATAGAAGAGGGATCACTTGGGGTCTTACCTCTGTATTGCTGCTGTTATGTACATGAAAGTTTAAGACTAGTTTAAGACTAGAAAACAAAAATCATTTTCTTTGGGACTTTCTATGCTAATTATCCACAGTATTGTTTGCAATGGTTCTGTGTGGAAAGCTTAGTGCAGAGACAGAGACAGAGAAGTCTTGTATGTTGTAAAATGTTTCTTCTGCTTTTACTTGACTTTAGTTGCCGATGAACTCCCAATGTTTGCTAATGCTTAATAAAACTGGGGTTTTTTTTGCTAGTTGAACTAGGTGGTGTATATTTTTGCTCTGGATATAAGGATTGACCATAAGTGTGCTGGATGCAAACTAAACTGCAAATTACCCATAGCAACTTTCCAAAAATAAAATGGTACCCTCTTGTTTGTTTGTTTATTTTATTTTATTTATATCCTGCCCTTCTCCTGAAGGACTCAGGGCGGCTTACAGGCAGTTAAAAACACAGAACACATAAACACTAAAAACATATTAAAAGAATTAAATAAAGCCTGAAGTTAAAAATTAAAAGGAGAGCAGTAAAATTATTTCCCAACAAATTAAAATTAAACGCAGGAGGACATGGCGCGGCTATCCCAAGCCCGCTTGATGGAACAAGTGGGTCTTCAGGGCACGACGGAAGGTCCGAAGGTCAGCGATTGATCGTATAGCAGGGGGGAGATCGTTCCAGAGGGTGGAAACTGCCACAGAGAAGGCCCTTCCCCTGGGGGTCGCCAGCCGACATTGTTTGACTGGCGGCACCCTGAGGAGGCCCTCTCTGTGGGAGCGTACGGGACGGCGGGATTAAGATTTTGTGAGATATATTTAGCATTTTACTCATATCCTGTTGGATAATCCTTCTTTCCACATAAGCTGGTGCTGTTCCCTTTCACTCGTGATCCTCATTAGAGTCCTTTGAAGCCTCCTTTGCCTTCTAAATTTCTTCCTTGGCTGACCTATAGAAATGTCTGCCACTTTGCTGGGGAAAGAAGAGGAAACAAAGAGAGCCATGGACTGCAAGGCCCCTTTCCTCCATGATAGATTTCGTCTGTGAGTTGCTGGAAAGAAGCAACTCCTACATCACCAACAAGCAACAGTTTCTCCCTCATACTTCCTTTGCAGTCAACTTCCATTAAGAGACTTTAAATTTGAACTTTCATTCCAAAGCAGCCAATGGACACTTACCGTTGGGTCTTGCCACCAGCTGATTGGGCTTCGGAGCCAGAGGGAGACAGGAAAGAAGGCAGGGATGTATCCTTTTATATAATGTGTGATTTTCTCCTGTTCTTCCTCTTCTATTCTGCTTTCTATAGGGATTACAACATCCATTATCCAGATTTTTTTAAATAGTAGTTAAGAGTATAATATGCCAGGTGCTTGTATGTGTGAATTCAAGTCTGATTTACTATTTTCAGTGCTTCCTTAATCTTCCTTATTTCTAGATGACATTACCCATTTGAACAGGTATTTTTTTGGGTTTGTTCAGCTTCAGCTTCTTTCCTTTTATATGTCCTAGCTTGCCTGCCTCTGATATTAGTAGTCTGGTCTTATTTTTCAGCCTGGTCTTCATTTTGGTGGCGCAACGTGTTTGTTGATCTTGCATCCCAGGTCTTCAATTAAAATTGCAGCCACGCTGTACATTAGTCGGTTTCTTTCATGCAGCGAGTTAGTGTTTATATACGATATTACAGTATTAGCATCTTTTAATACTTCTGCTAGCTGAACAAGCTTCGAATGCAGGCAATTCTATTCTGTTGTTTTTGGTGCTGTTTCAGTTTTAGTTTATCTTCTTTCTTCATTAGAGGCCTTTTATCTTTTTGAGGAGAAAGCAGAAGAAACGGTGCCTGGTTTGGGAATTAAAATAATAGTTATGCTGGCTTCTTCTACTGCTGACATTCCTAGTTTGCCTCTAAAGTCATAATTCTTCTGTCAATTTCTTTGTCATTTGCAGTTCTTCCAATGCAGCTTCAATCAATACTTTATTTTGTATTATAAATCAACATGGACCTCCGAGGTTCTGTTGTGTTATTTCTGATTACGGATGCTATTCTTTCCAGAACTGATTCATTCCTTTCAGATATTGTCTTTTTGTTGAACTTGATTTGTAATATTAGATCATTGGGTTTTTTTCAATCTTTGTAATTTTGCTGTGGTAAATACATTTTCTCCCATAGTCCTTCCCGAGTTGCTTAGCCAGTTCTGAGTCCTATAGGAAAAACTACTCCTTGTTTACCTGAGCAACAACTGATCTAGTATTTATTTCTGTAAATTACATCTCACTGTATCATTTATAGAAAAGACACTTTTTATCTGACTCCTCTAATGAGATCTGACCAAAATAGTTGAACCTTTGGCATAGTTCTCATTTTCCTTACAGCAAACAAGCCCCACAGTCAAATCAAGATAGTGCTTCTCTGCTAGATTATTATTATTATATTTAAGCCTTATGCCACCCAATTTGCATAAATTATTTTAGAATTCCATAATCATATCTTCAACCTTAAATAAACATTTCTTAGCTGGTTCAGACATGATTGCCAACTGCTGCTTGCATTTTAAATAAATATGCAAATTATTTTATAATTTAAACATAAAATTTATTGCAAGCTGAAGTTGATTCTGATAACATTTCAGTTTTGTCCATAGAAATTTCTTGACAAGAATATGAAAAGAATTTGCCATTGCTTTCTCCTGTTTTTTTTTTAAAAAATTCTCAGTTTAGGCTAAATTTTAATATTATCTAGTGGTGTCTCATGTTTGCCTCTTGAAATTAGCCATGTTTGACTAGATATTTTTTCCCTACAGTAAACACATGTTAAATGTCACCCATAACTATATTTTTCTTCCCATTTCTACCATTCCATATTAAAAAAAACAATTTTGTATGGAATTTTCTAATTCATAAATTGGCCTTGAAAAATGTTAAGTCCAATTCACCTGATCATTTTGGCTACTGTTGTTATTGTATCTGTTTTTTTCTATTTAAACGTTCCTCAAGGAAAAAGAGGCAAAAATGAATTTATTATCGACATTTGACTAGAAAACACCAAAACAGTACATCACAAACTTTAAATACAAGAATCACCTATTAAAGTTTGTCAATAAAAGATATAGAACAACTTAAAATCTAAAATGTGCATCTTGCTAAATTGTTAATGAAAAAGAACAATGGATAAGGATTTAAGAGCAAGTATTATATATATATTTTGCTTAAATATAAGGCAAGAATTTGTCACTACGGTGTTGAACAAATAGTTGAATAAATTATAGAATTTCTGGCTGCCAAAGAAGATTTAAAATAATAGTTAATCTTTTTGATAGGTTACTAAGACTTAAAAAGAAAGTCTGAATGCAAAAATGTAAGCATACAGAAAAAGATTTTGAATAAGCATTTTTTCACCACTATTTCTCTTTAGTATTGAATAGGCTACACTATTCAAATAACATGAACATCTATACAAGGCCAATGTTAATTTGCATTCCTTTTCAAAAGAGCAAATTCACTCATAGTGAATTTAGCTTCATCCTGTTTTTGTCACTGTCATTTAAGTTACCTAGAACTAAAAATGAGAATGCTATGTATTTCTTTTCATCCATTCAGAACTTCTTATGAAAGAACTAGGAAGGTTAATCACTGATTGTTGAAGGTTTCAATAGAAAGTGCTTTTCTCTGAAATGATAATAAATATTTATATGTAATTATTATACAGTAGCCAAGGATGTTTCAATCAGCGTCCAGTCATCTATTTACACAGACACCTACTTCTAGCCTATGTCCAGTTTAGAAATAAAGAATGTATTTCTAAAGCTAACAAAAATATGACATTTCTAAGGTATTTTATCTATATGCATTTCAGTGCATTTACAGCTTATAGCTGCATCACAAAAACAAGGAAGGTTATAAATATAATGGAATAATTCTGTCCTCATCAGCACATTATTCTAGAATGATAAATGGTGAGATTAATGAAGATAAAATTCTTTAGGTATACAATAAAGCAAGACAAGATTGGCAAAAGCAAAATAGACAATTTCCAATGTATTCTGAATGAGAAAATTATGAATTGCTTCTCTGTTGAATATATACGGAATAGCATCTTCATCAACCTAATATTTGAAAATTACAGAAATGCACAGATGTTTTAGGGTCTAATTTAAATAATACTATTTGTCACTTCCATGGACCCACTCTGGCTAACCTTGTAGAAATATTTCAGCAAACCTATCATTAAACCTTCAGAAGGTTAATGTAAAATTTCCCTGTAGATTCTTTAATCTGTTGATTCACTAGTCAAACTGTCATTGTTCAGACTGAATTTTTTTATTTATTCTATACTGCCTAGCTCAGGAAGTCTTAGTCTATTTGTACAGTCTTTCCTCTTTAATCTCTCTCTTCTTAATTTGCTCAAAGGTTTTGTGATAATTCTGAAATATGGGGGAAAAGCTATATTATATCATAAGGTAAAGGCAAAGGTTCCCCTTGCGCATGTGTTCTAGTCGGTCCGACTGTAGGGGCGCTGCCCATCTCCGTTTCAAAAACGAAGAGCCAGCACTGTCTGAAGACGTCCCCGTGGTCACGTGGCCGGCATGACTAGATGCCTAAGACGCACGGAGCGCTGTTACCTTTCCATTGAAGCGGTCCTTATTTTTATACTTGTATTTTTACATGTTTTAGAACTGCTAGGTTGGCAGAATCTGGGGCAAGTCAGGGGAGTTCACTCTGCTACATGGCGCTAGGAAGTCGAACTGCCAGTCTTCTGATCAACAAGCTCAGCCTCTTAGTTGCTGAGCCACAATGTCCCTAAACATTACATCATAAAAAGGTTTTAATGAAAATTTCCATTATAAAATCTAACATGCCAAATCTCCATACATAAAGAGAGATTTAACACAGAATAAAAGTAAGCAAAGAGGAGCAGGAATCCATATGTTTCAATTAAAATAAGCACTTCAGCTTTGCTAAATTAAATACATATCATTTTCTTGAAAAGTGGCTTAGATATCAACACATGTTCAGAGCAGAAAGAACTTTGCAAGAGATCTGTAGGTTGTTTTCCTCAAACATCCCTACATAGTTACTCCTTGTTCTTCTCTTTTCTCAGCTTCTTACAGTTTTATAAAATGTGTAGGAGAACAAAGTCAGTCTCCTTTGAGGGCTCTTGATTGTTTCTGTGCCTATTTAAAAATACCACTTGATGTTTGATAGAAAGAATTCCATTAAAACAAATATTCAGTGACTAAGTCCATATTTTAGTAACCAGAAGAGACTGCAGCAGATTGTGATGGTGTATTATATACATTACATAGTTGCATTCTGATGTCTTGTGGAATATGCATTATAATGTGATATTTTTCCCTTGCCTCACTTCATGTCCACCCATGCCAATGATGCAATTATAAAAACACAGTCTGCTTTTCACTCATTCTGTCTTTGTATAAGTGGGATCACATAGATGACAATCTTTTGGAAATAAAAGCTAAATCTCATTTATTGGCCCTCAGGGGGACAATTTATCTGATATTTTATGACACATTGTGGCACCCTATCAAGACTATCATATCTGTATTCACTTTAATGCTTGTCCTACACAAAAAAGTCTTGTTTGACACATGGGAAAAATGTATGTTGCAATCCTAGTCCTTATCTCAATAGCATATTTTAGGCCTTGTTTCAAGCACCAAGAGCTACTGGTTATATAATATTTAATTACTGTTCTAAGTGTTTTTGCTGATTTATACTAGAGGAAAGAGATAAAATTAAAACAAGGTAGATAAAATGCAGGTATCTGGATGAAATAGGAGGACTTTTAAACTCACAGTTTGATTTTATTTCCAAACTATTTCAGCATGCTGCTCAGGAAAGCAGTTGGATTTTTATTAGCTGTTTAAAGCTGTTTGGTTCTTTGCCAACCTCAACTCTCTAAGAAGTGGGTCAAGTAACAGTGCCTTATAATTTTCAGAAATGTTCACATGGAAGCTAGTGTGTTTTTCAGACAGCTTGACTTAAGCAGCATATCACTTTATAAATCAGAACCAAAACGTTTAATTAGACTTGAAAATAAAAAGAAATAATGGAAACATTTTAAAGATCAGTTTTATGTAGTCCATATAATGCAAAATAGGTAATGATTATTTAGTTTTGTCATAGCTATGTTTTGCAAGCATTCTTGTAAAGGGAATCAAAATAGACGGTGTTATAGTAATTTTATGTGTCTAGATTAGAATAAGTTGAATGTACAAGATTTTCCTTACCAAAAATAAGGAATTTTGGAGTACCTGCTAAATTTTTAAATATACTATTCAGAACCAGTATAGCGGTCAAAATGATGTCCTAATATCATATTTGTTTCTCTAAAGAAATTGAAACTCACGCTGGAGTTGTTTGTGTTAATGAATTGGACATCCAGTTTGGACAGAGCAAGCACCTTCCTGTTTAGAATCCCTGAAGTGCCCATATCACAGTCAATAATTTAGCATTTTGTCAAAATTTTGGGAATAATTGAAATTTAAAAAAAAAGTTAGAGCGCGATAGATTATAATTCTGTCTGAAATTCTGAGTCATTTCTTGTGAATCTTAAAAGCCATAGTATTTCCAGCTTCTATCCCTGTATGTATACCACAATTGATGGAATAATATGATGTTCAGAAGTCTAGGAGAAAAAGCAGAATAAGAGAATAAGAGAATAACAGAGCTGGAAAGTACATTGGAGGTCTCCTAGTCAAATCCCCCTGTTCAAAATGATTGATATGTTCTTAAAATCTCCAGTGTTGAAGCACTCACAGCTTCTGGAGGCAAGTCATACTACTGATTAATTGTTCCTACTGTCAGGGATTTTCTCATTAGTTCTAAGTTGCTTTCATCCTTGATTAGTTTCCATTTATTGTTTCTCGTTCTGCTTTCAGGTGCTTTGAAAAATAGATTGCCCCCCTTCTTTCTGGAAAATATTGGCACACTGCTATCATATCACCCCTAATCCTTTTTTTCATAAACTAAATAATGCTTCTCTCAAAAGGAAACCAGGACTGATTCTGATCCTACTTTGAACCTGAGTGTGAATTAGAATGGAAACCAGATAATCAGTATTTTCAAGATAAGGATATCTGACAAAATTATTCAATTCATACTTTCCTGCCGCAGTAAACAATCTTGTCATTTTGAACAGTTATATTGTTCTGGCAAGCATGGATGACATAAATTGGCGACACTTCAGTCTGAGTGGTATATGATAGCAGAAATGTGCATGCATATTTATATTAATTTGCATGCTGACTTTTGGAGAATTCACAAACTGATCTGAAAATTGGCACAAGTAAAATTTGTTTTGGAAGATATAGGAAACTAAATGATTTGCAAATTGGCACATGTGTTTATTTCAACATCTCATAAGATCTGAAATTGTGAATCACGTACGGAGATGTGCAGCAACATAATTTGGTGCTTTGGAGAAAGACGCCTAAATTTATACAAGACATATTTTGTCTTCTTAAATTGGAAAGGTCGTTTAGGTTTATTCTAATTTTGTATCTTAGAATACCAGCAAAGAATTACAGGAAGACATTACCTTATATTATTTGGATTCTCTGGATTTGTGCAGCTTTTACAGCTTCTGGAAGAATGACAGAACTATTGAAACAGTCAGGTAAAAAAGTTAAATAAATTTGCTTTAAGGGTTACTGGTAAACTTTATCATAAGAACACAGGCAATCAGCTAAATAAAGCCTAATGGCATGTTACATTAACTACAGGAAATAGATGAAGGATAAACAGTACAGTATAATGACAATTTAAGCAAGATTAGCTCCTTTTAAAACCCAGTGGGAATCTTTTGGTTCATGAAACAGGGATTAAAACGTTCATTTCTAAAGGAAGCATCAGCATAAATTATGCCATGTTCTTATATCTTTTCCTTTCTTGCTGTGAACTCATATTAATGGCCATTTTGCAGGTTATGCTATAATTATATAGGGGGAAAAATCTAACAAAAGACAAATGTTGAGATTCACTTGAAATGAACATATTTGCAACTGTTAAGTATTTTCTTTCCCACTCTATAAGAATAGTTGTCCCATATCTATTGATACATCATTATGTGGTTAAAATTCACTCGGTTTTATTGATATCATATTATTAGAACTCAAATGAAGGCCATGGTCATGGATCTTCTCCAGATGCGAGTTCAGAGGGTGAGCTTGAGTCTGTAGAGGAAAGCATGGAGTCAAGTATTAGCCAGAATTGGGTCTCCAAAAGCACTAGCCTGATGAAGCAGCTGAGTTGCTCAGATAAGTGATGGGCTGAGACTGAGCGAGATGAACCATAGCTGCAGCAGGTTGGCCAGGAGGCTCCAGGCAAGGACCAGGAGCAGTTGTCACCAATTATCAATGAGGAGGATGAGGTGGAGTCCACACTTTGTCCTGATCCAAAGACACGTAGAGCAGAGAAGAGACAGGTAGAATGCTGGTCAGCTAGACTATTCATGAGGAGGCAATCTCACCTATCATGAAGGGCTGCACCAGTTTTGCCTACTTAATCCTGCCCTGAGGACTTAAGTGTTGCTAGAGTAACATGCCCGGTTCTGTACTGTGTATCCTGATCGGTTCAAATTGTGGACTGCTTTCCTGGACTTTTTGTGTGTCCCTTGAACTTGGTTACCCAGTGAATCTTGCCACGCTGAGCTTGGAATCTGGTGTGTGTGTCTGTGTGTGTGTGTGTGTGATTTCAGAGAACCTCTTTGCCAGATTTGAATAAACTCTTGCTGAACTCCTGCTGTGTGTGTGTCTGTGTGTGTGTAGAGCAGGACACCACAATCATTTAGTTGAATATCCCTCCTTTAAGCAGGACTGATTTTATTTAAATATGCACTTCAGAAGCATCTTTAACCTATTTTTAAATGCTAATTGTAAATGCTACATATATGCATAGCCTAAACCATATATATATATATATATATATATTCCATTTCATTCTTCATATTGATTTTGAACATGCCGTCAGTGTTAACTTGCCATCAAAAGTTTTTCAGAAAACTTTTGGAAAAAAAATGTTCGATGTAATGTTCCATGTTTACCAGTGCTGTATGTACTATAATCATAGCTGTAAAGCCAGATATGTTGCCAACATCTAATTTATGTAAATTGAACTTTTGTTTTATTTTGTTGTTTTATACAAAGCTTGTTTGAATGTAATAGAAATTCAAATGGACCCTATTGCGCCTGGTTTTTCATAACAGCTATATTGATTGACGTATTAATAACAGTCCTCACGCTTCTTAATCTTTGTCAATATCAGTAAATTGGATCTTCCCTCAAAACTAATGGGACAGCTATATTATGATACTGGTATTGCATTGCATTTAAGATTTCAGCACTTTGGACTTCAACTTATTAAAATATGAAGAATAAAAATGCAGAAGAATAAGCAGCAGAAATCTAGAGCATGACATTTTCCATTTATGAGAAGCACAGCGTAATAGCTCTTCATAGAATCGGACTTGGCTATTTTCCATGACTGCTGTCTGGCCTGTATAATTGTGCAGAATTGGCATGTTCCAGTTCATCCATTAAACAGTGCCTCCAGATGAGGCTTAGGAAGCATTTCTGCTCTGTGGGAGCACTTGCCATCTGGACCATTGTCCCCCAAGAAGAATCTGAGATCCTCCACCACCTTGGCCATGTTTAAAAGAGCGATTAAAAGCTGAGTTGAGATGACTCCTGGCTCCTATACTGTATGTTTGATTATTTTTCCCCTTGCAGTGCTTGGATTTTTCAAGTTGTATTTTATTACTGTTTTTACTGTACAATGTCCAGAGTTCTTGTAAAGCTAGGTGGCTTTATAAATTTGTAAACAAATAACCAGTTCTAGTTACATGATTTCTTAGTGGAAGCTGAAAACATCACTTAAGGACACTGAGCAATGTTATTTATTATTTATGTATTAATCTAATTTGTATTACTCGCATCTCCATATGAGAATCTAAGAAGTTCACAAACAACTTAAAAAATTATAAAAATAGCCAACCAGTGCAACAATTAAAATCAATATAAAACCATGTAATACCATTCATATTTTATTCTTTGAAGAATACACTTTTTTGAGTTGTTTGAAGCTACTGAGAAACTGGCAGCATTTAAATTTGCCAAATAAATAAAAAGATATGTCCCCTATCCTTTCCCCAAAGCCAAACGACCACACTTGGTTCTTTCCCATATGCCAAAATTACAAGTCCTTATTATGACTGCTTCTGATGTTTTGTATTACACTGTATGAAAGTCTACTGAAAATAGAGACAAGATCCACTCACTCTAGGCTGCCGGAGATAAAATGCATATTAATCCTGTTAATTTATCCAGTTTTTTGCTTAGTTGTAGTTAAAATCTATTACATTTTCAGACAAATTTGAAACACACTCAACAGTTTGTTGTTTATAAGAGATTTGTTTTTAATGACACCAGTGCATTTAAAATTAGAGGATTTGTTTAATGAATCCATTGGTTAATGATGTGAAGTATGACAAACTATAAAATTATCACAATTATTTCCCACAATACCATTGTAAGGTGAGTTCACTTAACACAGAAGAACTGAGTCAAAGTCTTCTAGTGAACTGTCATGACTGAGATTAGACTTGAACTTGGGATTCCTTTGATTTAGACCAGCCCTTTACTACATCACACCTATACCAAATAATAAAAAAGAAAGCAATTAAATGTCCAAAGAACTTTTGTAGTACATACACGAAGCAAAGTTGTACCAAAAAGGCTTTATTAAAATTTACAATACTCTTATTCATTACTTTAAACTGACAGATTAATCTAGTTAATCAATATAAATTACCAAAAACAAGCTTATTTGTAAAGTGCAATTATTCTATAATTATTTGTTGTTATTGTTATTCTTTTCATATTACCAAGTCTAATACAAGTAAGCCTAATATTGCATGACATTCCTTATTAAAACTTTCAAAATATGAGCATTAACCATCTAAAGTTTATTTCTTTAACATTTAAATTAGCCATCAGGAAATATTGTTTTCAGTTTCTCCTATTTTCTTAGGAGTGTGCTTCAACAACAGTTTCCTTGTCTTTATACAACAATGGCTCATTTCTTGCTCTTCTCAATGTGTCATCTCTCATTGCTTTTTAAATAAGTCTTACTTGAACTTTCTTAGACAGTTTGTTTCTTCTCATGTATTTTATATTCCTTTGGAATATCTCGTCAATTTCAATCTGTATTTCAACTTTATTTATTAAGACTTCTGCTGGTAACTTTATTATTGTTTCTCTTTTTAGATTTTCCTGAATTGGTATCTCCATTTTTTTCTTAGTTTCTTCTGGTTTATTTTCCATAATTTGAATTTTCTGTTCATTTTTAACAGTCATTGGTTGATAATTGTCAAATTGAGCTTTTGTGTTCAGTATTTGCTGATTTAGTTTATCAAAATTTACTTTTGTCTCTTTATTTCCCTCTTTGTGAATTTTTTGTATTCATTTTTGAATGAGTTGCAATGTATCTTGCGTTGTTATATTATTATGTTGTATATTATTATGCTTCATAACATAGAGATTGCAATTTCAAACTAATTCATGCACAACTTGTAGAATGCTCACTGCTGGTTGCATATCTGACTGTACACCTCTGACTGCAAGAGGTAGCTTTTAAAAAATAAGCATTCACCATTCTTTGAAACTTCCCAAGGCATATTACTGTTCATTGATATTTTGATAAACAGTGTAACATTTTATCTGAGTTATTTAAAAGCATAGTTATTAATTGAGCTTAAAGAATCTAGATTTATTTGAGCAGGAAATGAAATATGAAAATAGCATCTAAAACCATTTAGAAAATCCAGTTACTTAAACATGTGTTACAAAACTGGAAAAAAATCATCTAATTTCCAATGTCTGGGTTGTAAAATAATGTTGTTCCATCACTTTGGAGAGGACTCACAACCAAATATTATCTTGTTACAGTTTGCGTGTGGTTTTGTGTGTATGTATACAAACCAAATGATATACACATACACATACACACAGACATATAACAAAGTTATATATTTGTGTAATTTATGAGCATTTTACATGGAATTTGAGATGGAAAGTATATAATAAGCACATGATCAATGACAAGATCAACAAAATCTGACAAAATAAATAAATACATTAGAAATTGTATTTATTAATATATAAACTCAATGCATTAAAGTTACAGTAGATTGCAGTGATTCTGTAACTTCATTTAAAAATGCAGGACATTCTGGGTTGAATATTTGACTCATTTGGAAGGACCAATTCCTGACAGCTTCCATTATTTATAATTTCTGTTTTCAGTATCTTCACAAAACAAAGTCTTTGGTCACAACATAACTTCTGAAGATTTAGTGTGGGGAAACAGATGTGGTAGTGTGGATTAGGAAAGGCACCTTGTAAAATAGATTGAAACAAAGGATTGAATTATCATGACAGCGCTCAATTTCTTATTGGTTCTTGACTTCTTCCTGGCCTGAAAGTTGCTATAATTATGATTTATAGTAGGACAGAAAAAGTAAATCATTAAATAAATGGAAAGTTATCATTAGAGCTATGCAGAACTTTAATAATGTGCTTTACTATACTGGAACTTCAATTGAGCCAAGAGGTGAATAATGTCCCACTTATGATTATCAGAGCTGTTTCATTGATATCTCAAGCCAGGTTTACATTCATTACATTTGGTGGATACAATCCTTAATTGACATGATGCTTCATTATTAATTGAGTCTGAGTCTGAGTCTGCTTAGGGATAAGCTAACTGTAATTTTTGCATCTTTCATGTCAACATTCATGACTTTTAAAAAATGACAGCTCAACAAGAAGGCAAATAGAGGTAACTTGTGACAATACTTGGCAATCTGAATTAGGAATAATTTGTCTTTAATTTAAATTGGAAAGTACAGCACTCATAAATCACAATTTCAAGAGCATTTTTATTAGTACTTACAGGAAATCTTATTTGATTGTAAGTAGACAACAGGAAGAATTCCAATTCAAACTAAATCATGAATAAACAAAAAAAATGAAAAATGAAACATCTAGTCCATACATATGAATTCCAGGAATAGAGAAAAATATATTTGCTGCTGAAATATGCATTAGAGGTTATTTATTTCACTTCCTTTCCTTGGCATCTGAGTATATGTTAACTGATGGACCTGTGCTATCTTAGCTTCATCTCTGAATTACTCAGCAATTTTGCTCTCACAACTTTCTTAGACAGCAAAGCATGTGTGGTATTCATAGATGCATGACCAAGATTAGGAAGCTAATGCAGTATGCATAATGATTTGGAGTTAAATGACATTTAGTTGGGGTGCATGGGACAGCTATTCAATGGGAATGGTGAAATATTATCAAGTCTTACGGTTAAGCAAACTGTGCTTCTATTCTATGTTCTTTTTAATCAACGAGGCATCATCCTTAGATGACATAGTGATATTTGAGAAGCAAAGAGCATTTTCTGTTTCTTTCTGACATTTAATTAAGGAAAAAGCTCCTAGTATAAAGCAGAACTAACCTTTTACCCATAGCAAGAGATTGAGCTCAGTCTAGCTGTAAATTAGATGAGTCACACTTCTACAAAATTTCCAGTCATATGCCATCACTCAACAGATTCTATTTTGTATTTCCATTAACTTTTATTTTAAAAACTAAAATAATCCAGGCACCTAGCTAACAAAAGCTTCTTGTCTATTAAGAAGGCTAAAAAAAATGCCTATGTGATGTCAAAGTATTGGAAATAATATGTGAAAATATATTTTTTCAAGTGTCATTTTCATGGTTAAATTGGAAAAGTAGCTTGAGGGATTCTTATTTAGTAAAACTGAGAAAAATACGTTATAGAGGCGCTAATAAAAATACTCAAAAATAATATCAATGATATAGGACAATTGTATGCAGTGACCCATGTATAAATATCGCCCGTTATCTGTATTTTTTAGCAATGAAAACAACAAATAAACATATAGTAGCTGGGTGCATTAAGCCATTCTACTAGAGGTTTTTGTAATAAGAGCTCAGAAAGAATAAGTACAACTTTGCAAATCCACTTGATAGATTCCTTGAGTCATCAAGAAATATCTCTTGGTGTTCCTCGTGGCTGACATTAAATCCTGTCCCCACTTTCTCATGTCAATATTTACACTGGGGTCATCATTTCATAGTCACCTCTGTGAATAAAGTATTTTGTTAAAGTGAAACTTAATTGACAGAAAAACATTGCAAATACAACTTTTCTTAACATGCAGTGTTAAAAGATTTTTAGAAGCAAAAAGATGTTAATAAAATTAGAAATCATGATTTGCTTCAATAATGCCATTAATATAGCTGGGGAGATATTATCATAGAGGATAGAGATGAAACAAAAAAAAGGTATGCTTGATCCCTTAAGATAGCAACAAATAATACAGGTAAAACCTATTTAGATACTGAGTGTACAGAAACAATTGGAAATAGATAATCCCTCTTATACACAGTTTCTTTGCCACAAAGGGCAACTAGGACCTTGAATTGTATTGACTGGCAACCAATGAGGCTTGTATAGAAGTGATAGCATTTGGGTATATTAAAAAGTTATTTGAGAAACTTGGTTTCCATGGAATATACATAGAATAACATTGACCTGCAAATGTTGTTCAGTTCTGAGAAGTATGATAGGATGGAGAGGGAGATAGAGAAGGACAGGAGGAGAGGAAAAGGGAGAACGTACAAGAGGAAAGAGAAAGAGAAGAAGAGAGGGAGAGAGCAAGAGAGAGAGAGATGGAGGAAGAGGAAGAAGAAGAAGAGAGAGAGGGAAAGAGAGACATAGAGGGGGGGAAGGGAGGGGGAGAGTGAGAGAGAGAAAGAGAGAGAGAGAGGTGAGAAATAGTTTGGTGATGTGGTTAATGTAGCAGGTTAGAAGTCAGGAGACCATGAGCTTAGAGGCAAAGCCATCTTGGTGACCTTGAACTAGCTATCTTTAGAATTGAGACACAATAGCCACTTTTGCACTCATTGATGTGCTATAAAAGAAGTTAGACAATTCTTGTGTATTCCCAGTAATTATTGGTATTCAGGAACTAAATCAACGTGCACCAACGTGCACCATTCGGGAGAGCAAAGGGCTCCCACAGCCAGGCAGTGATGACTGAGGCGACATGAGGGAATGGAGAAAA
The DNA here is from genome assembly GCA_032468095.1 of Pareas carinatus. Taxonomy (NCBI): domain Eukaryota; kingdom Metazoa; phylum Chordata; class Lepidosauria; order Squamata; family Pareidae; genus Pareas; species Pareas carinatus. The sequence goes on from JANHFO010000225.1 coordinate 106,699, forward strand.
TGGCGGCGAGGACAGAGAGAGTGGAGATGGTGGCAGTGACGCCAAAGGTCGGATCCTGCC
>JANHFO010000228.1:0-13732 GCA_032468095.1 Pareas carinatus
TATTCTATTCTATTCTATTCTATTCTGTTCTGTTCTGTTCTGTTCTGTTCTGTTCTGTTCTGTTCTGTTCTGTTCTAACCTAAAGCACGGTTTTATATTTTTAAAAAAACTTTATCTTAATTTATTCTGTTTTTAATGCTTGATTTTATTGATTAAATTGTTCCCTGCCCAGAGCCCATCTCTGAAGGAGATGAGCAATTAAGAAGTGTGAAATAAATAAACAAGTAAACAAACAAACAAACAAACAAACAAAATGGTTCCTATTATGTTAGGGGAAAGTGTTCCCAGTCTAGAATTTAAGCTAAAACTAGCCTTAGAGAACAGAAACCAGAAGACCAGCCAATGGCTCTTATTCTTATGGCATATCTCAAAATCCACCTTCAGATCAAAGCAGCAACTGGGTCCTAGGTAGGCAAAGTGCCTTCAGATAGTAGCTGCAGGCTAGATGATCTTTAACCTGCAATGCTCAATTTTGGTTTTGCTCAAACTGCAGCAACAAGCTGTCTGGAGATGTTTGCAATTTCTGGTTGGCAGCATTGGCCAGATGTTCTTCAAGCATCCATGAATAATGCCTAGCTTTTTCTTTAGCTAAAGGGTGGGAGAGATCTATACACCCTTTGGTACAATCCGAATTGACCAACTAAGTGATGGGGTTTATCTTGCCTCATGGTCAGGTGGGCTCAATTAGCAAGAAATCTTTAGGATGTGAGTGAATAAACCATTTCATTTCCAGAAGTCTAGGCAGAAACGTTCACTGAACAGCACTCGGTCTCTGGGCTGGACTTAAAAGTTCCTGAGGCTTAAAATATTTGAAATATTCCTAAAAAAAAGGTATTATTCTTCTATAAGACAATCAGGAATATTAGTGAATGCTGCTCACTCAGTGGAACTGCAGGTAAGAAACTGGAAGTTTCAGAGATTATAATGGAAAACATTTATATGGAGCTTCAGAGATTAATGAGAAAGTGTTCTAAGAATACAATTAATGTTTACATACATTCAAATATTATATATTATTTATACCATAGTTTTATAGAACAAATCTTGGAAAATAGAAATTTCCTTGAATTCATATGCACATTGCTGAATCCTTTCTGCTTAACTTTTCCTGCAGCTAAATAATTAAAGACGCCACTTCCATTGCTTAATTTATTATGATATAATGAACATGATCTCAAGCAAGTTAGGAAACAAAAGAACAGATCACAGCTTCTGATTCAAGATGAGAATATCCCAAACTGCTTTAGAAAGAGCATCTGTAATTTGAGCAAGTCTAGTGTTAAAACAGTCATCAGTAGCTAACTCATTCATGGCAAGCCAGATTCTTGGGAAATGCATTTCTCACCTACACTGACCTGTGAAAAAATGTATAAAAACATTTTACTGATTTGAAAAGCCAAATATTATTGCCAGCTGATTGTTAGAAATGGAAACATTTTTGCAAATAATTATTATTGTTTATAACAATAGCACTTAGACTTATATATCACTCCATAGTGTTGTACAGCACTCTCTGAGCAGTTTACAGAGTCAGCATATTGCCCCCAACAACCTCGGTCCTCATTTTATCTAACTCAGAAGGCTGGAAGGCTGAGTCAACCTTGAGCTGATCAGGATCAAATTTCTGGCTGTGAGCAGAGCTAGCCTGCAATACTGCATTCTAACTACTGCACCACCAAGGTTCCCAGTTGGTGCTCATTGGAATGAGCCCTTTCACATATCTAGTGACCATGTGATTTTTTTTCTCCAAGCTATTTTAAATTGTTTATCAGATTATTTCCCCTATAGGCAAATAAAATTTTAATAGTTAAATTAGCAATTCAAGACCATAAATTGAAATTATACAAAGATAATGTTATATTTATAGTTACCAAATGATTCTTTAGTTCCACTAATGGAATATATGTAGCAATATGGCTCGTGTGACAAGTTTTTGGGACAATAAACGTAGCATGACCCCTGGATGCTGCAACTGTTGCAAATATTTGCTGGTTGCCAAGTGCCCAGATTTGATCATGTAATTGTGAGGATGCTATGGTGGTTGTAAATGCAAGGAATGGTTGTAAATCAGTCTTTTCAGTGCTATTTTAATTTTGAATGGTCACTAAATGGTTATAAATTGAGGACTACCTATATACTAAATTAACCATTCACAAAAACATAAATACACTTTAAGATGAAGAACACTGAAATTGTCATAGGAAAAATTGCAGCCATTAAAACCAACTTTTATATTCCAAATGATTGCAAAAAATGTTGAACACGAGGTATAAATAGATAATGTTCCACAAAAAGGTCAATGATTAGATTAATTTGCTCTTTCTTGTTCATGGAAATAGATATATTTTAAATTTAATCCATGGGCTTTTTGCTGGACCATTACTACAGGACAGGAAAAAAGCCCAGATAAATGCAGGAAAAGAACTAGTTCAGATTCTCCTCCTCTTGCTTCAATACTAAATGTCTATTTACAGGAAGAAGAAAGTGCAAATTAATCTGCTCAGTGAAGAGTCAATAATTTGTATAGGCTTCAATATTTCCAAATTTCTTTTTTTTTGTCCCTTTGACTCAGTATTGCTGGCAACTAGCCTAGACAGTTGCCCTGCAGTTTTCTAGAAAAAAATCCAAAAGTGGCTTGCCGTTGCATTCTTCCTCGGGCTGAATGAGAATGCTTGGCCCAAGGTCAACCAGCTAGCTTAGTGCCTAAAATAGGACTTGAACTCATCATTGGTTTCTAGTTTGGTGCCTTAACTACTACATCAGATTGGTTGTCTTTTTAAAAAGTAATACAGTATTAAAAGAACTGCAGAAAGATTGGGAAATACTTAAGAGACTTGACTGAATGTCAACTTGGAAAACATTTGCTGGGCCTCCTTTATAAATTGCAGATGAAATGGTATTCAAAAACCAAATGTTAAATATTGTATAATTAAATGGATGCAGAATTAAGATGTAATTGTAAGGTAGGCCACACCATGAAACAGACATCACCAGCGTCTAAAAACTATTTTTATTAAAATTGGCTAGAATAACAGAATCCTGCAAGTCTGAATGTGTTTCCCTTCGTCTTCCTTTATCTTCATGTGAATGTGGGAGTGTCTTTCTGAGATGCTCATGTCTGGATTTCTGCAAAGTTTATCTGCTCATTGGTTTTGTAATGGATCTTCGCTCTCTACGCCAATGTGCAGTAGTAATAGATAAGCAACAATGGGAATTTCATTGAAATTTTCACAGACAATCATGCTCAGAGAAAACTGTTAACAAGAATACCTATTATAATTTATATATTATACCAATACAGATAAGTAAAATGGATAGTTTATTTTTAAAAAATTGTTGAAAATGTTATGATTAGGATGGACCATTATTTCATATTGGTGGCAATGCTACAAAGCTCAGCAAATCTGGAAAATGATTTATATTAAAATGAAACATTTTTTAGCTCTTGAAGAGCAAATTACTGGTTTAGGCTCCTAGAATCTAGATGGTCTTCAAGAGCAGAATCCTGAGTGTATTAAATAGTCCAATTGTGAAATGATAAGGGCCTGCATTTTTCATGATCCAGAAACAATTGCAACAGGTACACTAAATAGCATCATATTTGCTGCTCATGCAAGAGTCAAACATCCAGGAAAACTCTAAATCATGAACAGCCTCAGCCCGGGGGGTTTCAACCCTCTTCAGAAACAGAGATACATCTCTTTAGAACCAGAGGATTTCCATACCTACAGCCAATTTTTCTTTCAAAATTAAGTCTATTCTTCCCAATCCTATGTCTAACATCCTCTAGGCATCAAGACAATGGCTTCAACACTTTTCTGACTGTGAGCAGCAATGCATAACTGAATAATATTATATATTTATACTTCACCCTATGCTGATATATCACTCCCCGTGTGGCTTCATGCATACTAAAAGAAAGGAGGAAAATAGTTGGATCCTGCAGCACACCATAACTGAGTAACCTGGATTGACTTCTTTCTGCCCAGAACCACAAACTGGAACTAGCTGTTCAGGAACAAAAACCAGTGCAACATTGTGCCCCCCCCCACCATCTTGCAGTCTGTCCAGTTGATGATATCAGATGCCTCTGATAAATAAAACAAGATTAGGGGAGTCACTCCAGTCTTGTCAGAAGTCATCAAAGAGAGTAACAAGGATATTTTCAATCCTAGGCCAGGGCCTGACCCCAGATTGATATGCAATTAAACTGTTTCCTTCAGAAGTCTCTGTAGTTGTAAGTTCTTCACCATCTTTCCTAAAAATAATGAGAACAAAATAAAATCTAATCTCACCCTGTTTAAATGTATTTGTTGTATTGTTATTGATTTAATGAGTTAATACAGAAGTTCATATATTACTAATTTATATATTTATTGTTTTACTATTTTAATAACTGACTTAATTTGTAATGCAATAAACTCTATAACTGTTTTTATTTTAAGTCATTAAGATCATTTTTCTGAGGTTTGTAGTTTTCATCAGACATGGCAGAAAATGATTAAGAATCTTTGTTTTAGACTGATATTTGCCAATCAGTGTCAATCAATCATAATCAGTGAAATGGATAGGAACAAATAAACTACTTTACTTTATTCTTCATCTCTTCTCCCTGGAGCACTGAGTAAAATAGTTTTATATCAATTGAGATGAAATTATTAGGGAAAAAATTACATACGATAGGATTACAAAAAGAAAAGACGTAATTTGGAAAAAAGAGTGACAAGCTAGAATAAAATTGGTTGGAAGGATGGCAAAGTAAACAAGATATCTGACATCTAGACTCTTCCTTTCTAGCAAGAGGTAAAGATGCTCCAGAAATCTTAAATAATGGAAGCTTTTATGGCCCTACAGGTCATATAAGCAACTGATGATAGTGATTGATTAAATTGAAAGTCTGATACTTTAGAGAACATGTTTTCATTCAAAGAAGTTTGAAAACAAAAACAAACAAATCTTCCAACAACAGTAAAACATCCATCTTGTCTAGATAAAAGTTGAGTTTATAGAGTTATAAGCACTTTATTCCTGATATAAATGTGGATTTTGAAGCTCCCATAATAAATAGTAAAATTACATTGTTCCACCTCTAACATTGCAATAAATATACAAGTGAGTTCACATAATATATTAGACTACAATGTGGTGGGCTAATTTAAGGTTCATCGTGGTTTCTAATCATAGGCACTTGGTTTCATTCAGAAAAACATAGTTCATTGAGCATGAGTTAACATGAGTTTTGGATTTTTTTAATGCAAAAACAGTCTGTGTGTGTCCTTGGCACACTACAAAGGCGTCTTAAGGACATGTTGAAACAATGAATTTAAAGCAACTTGAATAAATAAATAAATTGAACAGCAAATTAGCAAGTTGTAGAATTCTCATGTGATCCAAAACTAAAACGGTTGTTTTCAAACACAAAGGCAATTGTCTCACCTCAGAAGTTAATGCCAAATATTTATGATAGTAACAATTTATTTTTTTACAAATGTAATAAAACTATAGATACAGGCAGAGCTTTGGGTTGCTATTCAAATAAAATAAGCCAACAGTCCTGTAATGAGTCTATCATCACTCCCACACACACTGCTTCTGTGCATCTGGAGATACACACCGGCACACACACACGGAATCTGTCTTAGAAACTGACACCAGGGCTAGCCTGCAAGACGGCGCCAGATTCCCCTGTTCTGCCTTCCGTATCGCGAGTGGCTTTTAGCGGCGGCAGAAATCTGCGCCCGAAAAGAGTTCGCGTCTGGTCAGTGGGGTCCTGCTGAGAATAGGAAGCAAGCTGCTAGTTATCACCGGACTTGAGAAGTTAAACAAAAAACTTCTTGAAGACACAGTAAAGGCTTCGGACAGGGCTCCGAGGGTGAGGCGACCGGGCCCGGCTGACGGCCGCTTGCAGGGGAAAGGGGGAGAAGAGCCAAGCCGAGGCAGGTAGGCAATACTCACCCCCGCCGCCTCCGACCAGGACCGCCGCCCTGGAGCGAGCAGCACAGCCAAGAGGAGGGCGATGCCCGCGCCCGGCAGGCTGCCCCCCATCGCCGTGAACGCGCGGTCCGCCCCACCGGTGCTCACACGTGGCTGTGCCCAGCGGGGCTGATGCCGCAAGCCTTCTTTCTGGTGTCCCGCCCGAAGCGTCTCTAGCGCCGGAAAGGCGAGCGGGAGTCTCGGGCCCCGCTCGTGGGCGGCGGCGGCCGCTCCTTTCCCCGCCCGTCCCCGCCCCCGACCCCTGGGACAGCGGGAGAGCCAGAAACCGCCGAGGGGAGTCGGCCGGTTCCGCTGCCTCCCGCGTCCGTTCAAAGCCACGAGCCCGTCGCGTCCGGAGGAGGGATGCGGGCTGGCCGAGCGGCGGCCTGAAGGGACCGCGGGGACTGCAAGGTGAGTCCATACCTGCCACGGGCGCCAGCCTCGACTTCGCCGCCCTCCCCTTGGAGCCCGCCTCGGGAGTCGCCCCTCGCTCCCTCCGGGGCCCCAGACTCCGGGGAGCTCCCAGCTACTTTCGCGCCTCAGGACTTCGGGTGTGTGTCGTCGTCCCCACTCCCGCCCCCCCCCGGGCCGAGCGCTAGCCCGGGAAGCCACCTGAGGAAAAGGTTCTTCCAGCTGGCTCGTGAGGGGAGCGCCGCGGAACCGGGAGAGGCGGGGAATGTCCTCCATCATCAACAGGGGGGTCTGTTTAGCCCCCCCAGTGGGAAGGTGCTGCTTAACTTGACTCCGGTGGTCCTTTGGAGGTTGCGCGAATCCCCTCCTCTCTCCTCGCCCGTGAAAAATGCCTGCCTCTGCTCGCCGCTAATTTCTCTCTCAAAGACTGTGTTCCCTTTGATTTCTAGGACTATCCTCTTCAACCAGAAGAAAACAAGCAAACATGAAAAGTTCTCCACACTTCAGCTTCGGATACTGGCCTGGGCAGTAAGTAGACTTCATTCTTTTTGCAGTTACTGTCATAGCCATTGAAAGGATTTGTATTGTAGCACTTCTTAAAAGTTGCAGTAGGACATCCAGAAGAATAAGGCCAGATCTGGTCATGAGGGGGTGAATTGTAACGATTTCAATTCTTGCCTTGGTACAGGGATCTGCAAATTATTATCCTGGTGGGGTTGACTCTGCTTCTTCCTGCCTGTGTACAAGCTGTAAGTATATTATCATCATTAAAAAAAATCAAAATAAAACCATGAGAAACTTTTAGGGTTGTTTCCAAGTTGAACCAAATCTCTTGTCAGAGTTCTTCAAATTATCTTTGCTGTTTTTTATTGTGTACTTTTTACCATTTTTTTCTACTAAACAGCTTGATTCTCCCCTCCCCCATTTCTCTCTGTTCAAAAATATGGTTTAAAGTATGAATGCAAAGTATTTGTAAGGTACAGCATTTAAAACCTGTAACTCACACGAACGGATTTGTTTCATATACGTTTTTTTATAAAAAAAATAGGGAAAATATCAGTCATGTTTGTTTCTAGACATTGTTTCTGATGTTTTGTATTGAATATAAAAATTAAACAATCCATATTTGCAGAATATTACAAACAATCAAAATATCACACGTTTTCTAATTCTCCAGGGCACTTCTGAAGCAACTCACAAGTTAGACAAAGTCAGGCTGATATGAATCATTTTGACTATTTGTGCACAACTGTTGGCATGCTAACAAGCCAACTAGAGTTGGGGCTGCACTGTTCTAGCCCCTAGGGTTAATTTATGATATAGTTTATAGTTTATGGCAATCTCCAAAGCAAAATAAATAAATAAATCATGATTCAGGCAATTACAGATTTGAATCTTTTGGAAATACAACATGTGTAGAAATCTCTCCCTCTATTCACAAAGTGCCCTATCATGGTATCTATCTAGTTATCTAGTGACTGGATGTGCTTTAGTGGGAGGAAAAACCCACTGGCTTCCAAGTAACTGTCATTTCTTTCTTTGGATCTCTCCCCTGCCTCACTCTCATGGTATAGACACATTTTAATAAATAAAAATGTGTATGTGTGTATGTGTTTGCTTCACATTGAAGTTGTCAAATTCCTTGTTGAGTCTCTCCTGCCGGCCTTAAGAGAAGAATTCAGGACAATTGACAGAAGTCTTTTTGGATGCTCCACCTCATTCAGAGAGAAATGGGACAGAGACCATTGCTGCTGCTTGTTAAGGAAGAGATTGTGGATGGCTTAAGACCATCCACAAGGAAAAGTTCATGAAAACAAACAAGTTGTGGAGGGCATAGAAAATGACCTTGAAGGATAGAATCAAGGCCTGCTACCAAGGCAATGTTCAAACAAGGGAGCATGATCTAATTTCACAAAACTAACTTTAGAAACATGTCGCATAAGACCTTCCTGTAATTACACAAAGATTGAGTGAAGAAAGAGGGATGTATATATTCCAATGAAAATAGTTTTAGACCTCTATGCCATTGGTTACTTAGTCTGGTCTACATTAAAGGGCTGTGTGAATCAAACAAACAGAATGAGAGTAATTTTCCTTAGGAGTCAGCTGCCTGGAGTCACTCAGTGATCATTGTGCATGAGTGAGCACCTATCAAGGGGAAGAGGAGGGAGAGGAACCTATGATAGACACATGAATTAATGGAGTATCAACTTTTGTACTCCTAGAGTTTATGGTAAGAGAATATGGAAAGTAATTCTGAATTTGTTTGTGGGCCTAAACTCTATTTCACCTGTTAGCCATATTGAAACTTTTCAAGTTTTTGTGCAAGTTATTGATTTGGCTTTTGGTCTTCACATTCTTGTGAGGCTTACCATGTTATTGGTGGTTTGAGATATCTGTTTATAAATGATTACAGTATCCTCTTTTTGTAAAGTCCTTTCCTTAAACTTCCAAAACAGTCCACTAATCCAAAAAAAGCAGTTAGTAGGTTGAAGAACTTTTTAAAAGCAAAGAATATAAATTAACAGGAAAATTAAAAAGTACAAAAATAAGCCTAAATGTAGCATTAAAGTTTATATTTAGGATTGATGCATATAGTAGAATGTATTAATTTATCTAAGAGAAAGAATTAAATTTGTTACCATTTGTGACATTGTAAATGACTTTAATAAAACTTTGAGTTGAGCTAATGCAATTACCTTTGCTTTTTACATTTTATTGCTTTTAACATATAAAGAAAAAGAAGAGAAACATTAGCTAAAATATTTTTTTGTGAAAAAACAGAAACAACACAAACAAAAAAGAAAAGACAAAATAAAGAGAAAAATACATAATGCACACAAACTATTTGCTTTTTTATGCAACAATGATATTAAGAGACCTGTGTATGAGAAAAATTGTTATAAGTGAGAGAGCCTCTATTCACTCCTCATCCCCATTGAACTGCATTCATTCTTTGTAAGCTGCCCAGAGTAATTGAGAGTGAACTGGGCGCACATATAAATTTTCATAAATACATTCATAAATACATACATTCATAAATACATACATGCATACATACATACGCCAAGTGCTTTTTAATTTTCCTATCTGCTCATTTTATCCACATTGTGAATGGAATGAAGATGTAGCAGTAACCTTGGCAATGAAGCTTTATATGAACACTCACAAATTGGATTTGCTGTTCCTGCATATATCTTCCCATTCTCTGCCTATCCAATGTAATGAGTGAAGGGGGCTTCTCTCTAATAGTTGCATGTGGAACTGAAAAACCTGAATAAACAGGATCACCAACCATACACCATCCTTTCCTATATCTCTTCTATAACAGAGCAAGGGTATATGTTGAATTAAAATTGCAAGTTTTTGTACATGCATGTGTCCCATCCCCCCCATTTTTTTTAACTCTGAACTCAAATAGTAGAGCTTGTATTTTGGCTACATTTTGAAAAGTCTATATAATTAGTATTATTTTGTTAGATTTTTATCCTGCCTCCTGCAACAACAACCCTGTGTATGAGAGAGAATAACTAAAATCACCCGGCTGGCTTTCATGCCTAAGAGAGACCTAGAGCTCACAGTCTCCTAATTTCTAGGCCAGCACTTTCACCACTATACTCATTTTCAAATAAGTAATATATTATTAAAAGAACTTCAGAAACATTTGGGAGATTTGACTAAAGATGAAAATCTTACAAAATTTAATTCAGTTGTTTTAGCAAAAGGCAGCCACATTTCTTTCAGTGGCGAAATAAGAAGAGGGAAATGAGCAGAACATAAAAATTACTGAAAGATAGGTGGAAGGAGGACCATAGATCTCCTATCATGATTCCATTCTGAAGACACCAGATGTGAATCTGAAGGTCAACCAAGGGAGAAAGGAATCCTTGTATCCTGCTTACTTGTCTGGATAGGAAGAAAAAGATCTCTTCCCAACCAGACCAAGGCAGGAAAGTATTTGGGAAGTGCGAGTCTAATGGAACATCACAACCAAAACCCTTTTGTGTCTAGAAGCAAGCTACGGTAGAAGAAAAGTGGGTGGGGTGAGGGGACCAGTGTGCCAGAGGAAGATGCAGCCCTCTTCTTTGATCCTGATGAAAGTGCCCCACACTGTTATTACATGGTATGTAATACTGTGGTCCGCTAATCCAATCAGGTGTGACTGGTGTTTAGAATTGATTAGATAAAGATTGATGCTGCATGTACCAAAACATGTGTTCCGGAAACTGAAATAGGTAGTTAAAAGATACACAAGAAAATGGAGTATGGTTTCCGTTTGCTGCAGAACATATTTCTTTCTTTTGATTATTATAAAAATACTAAGTTGAGGTGTTGCCAGCATAAAAAAGTGACTTTAATATTCTTCATTTCATGTAATTGCACATATTATGCAGATATTAGTTGGATAAGTAACCAAGTCATAGGATTGGAGGTACCTTGAAGGTCTTCTAGTCCAGTCGCCTGTTCGGTGCCGGAACTAAATAAGAGTTATTTAGTAATCATAATTTAGAATGTGTAAGCCTCTCTCTTTTTAGAATGTTAGAACCTGACCCACCAACCTGTTGAAATAAGGGTACTTGTCCAAAGTAAGGTTGCACAATCTAGTTAGCCAGATTTAATTTCTTCAGAAAAGGGCATTTCAACTTTTCTTATATTACTTGCATGCACCCCATATCAACAAAACAACTATTTTGATCTTTGCAATAGGAGTGATGGAAGCAGAGTCTTTTCATGAAAGAGAGATGGGCAGTATATGGTATTGAATTAATGTAGGATATGTGTTCTTTGAAAAGTAGTGCCTGATTTGAATAAATGCTACTAAGATTGAAACAGTTCATATAAGAAGCCAAATATTACCATATTTGTACTCAAGCTTCAGGATAATGATCTCAGAATGACTAATAGTTAAAATGGGAATTTGAAGGAGAGAGAGAACATAAATCAGGAATAGAAGAATTGAAATTACACTGTGAATACTGAAAATGATTTTTCTAGGCTTTTGGCATATAAACTATACAGTAGAAAGGAAAGGTAGCAATCTAGAGTGAAAAAAACAAACAAAAGTTCCAAATATTGAGACTCTGGATTTGTGTTAGGTAGATGGAAATGCAAGAGAAAAATAGCTTTTTTCATTTTGATATCTGTATTTGAGTTACCATCATCTTAAGAGGTTTACCTATTACCATTGTTAAGATCTTTGTTGGATAAGATGAAGATATTTGGATATTGACTAGTCTTCCACAACTTCTGATGGGTTGGTACCACCTGTCTCAAAATTCCTAGCCTTTGGGGTAGTTATGATGCCAATATAGCTGAAGAATGCTAGCCTTGGGAAAGTTGATGTGACTGCAGCATTGGTTCCAGTTTTGTTTTGTTCAGCTATTTCTTATTAATATTGCAATATCTTAGGTTTATTTTTACTTTGTTGTTGTGTAATTTTTATTCTTTTTAATTAAGATATCTATAGACATATATATTGAAAGATGGCTAATAAACTCAATAAGTAAATCAGAAACATCTATAATTCTATCACATGCCTATCATCTGGAAAATGACTGTTCTTATTCTCCCGTGTAAACTTTGACTATGATTTCAGTTTGCATTCCTGCTTTGGATCCTGGGCCAGGGGGCAGGGGATCAGTTTAAATGTGTACACAGTGTGTTTTATGTAGAGATTTCTTCTATTTCTATTTCTGGAACTAAGTCATACTTAGAGCTGTTCTTCTACTGTTTAATTTCCCTTACCAGAGATGAGTTGCCTCATCTCTGCACACTCTTTCCAATGCTGGATCATCTTGATTTATTTTTTTTCTTTTAAATTTTAAATCCATAAGTCCACCATGGAGGTTGCTACTGCTGTGTGCATCCGCTTATGGCTGCATAATTACGAAGAAGTTCTGCACCTGAAATGCAGCCAGTTTACTGCATCTATTTTGGGGGACCATGTAGTCTGTAGGGAAGATGAGCATAGTTTATCTGTGACAGAACTCACATGTTTTTTATATAGTTTCTTTTTGACTAGGGAAGCAGAGAGTAATTTCATTAAAATGACTCAGTATTCAACTGAGACTCTAAGACTAATAGTGTGGAGTTTTATATATTGGATATGTTTTATCTAATAAGTACCATAGCATGTATTTTTCATTTTTGTGTATGTTATCTTGGGTTGCTTCTGCAAGTAGCTTATTTATTTATTTATTATTTAGATTTATATACCGCCCTTCTCCCGAAGGACTCAGGGCGGTGTACAGATAACATAAAAATTCAACATTGAACTTTAACAGTTATAAATTACTTATAAATTGAATGATAAACTAAATAAGATGCTCCTATCATATATCGGAGTAGTATTTTGTAATTTAAATTGGCCTTAGTAGTTATTTTATCTCACGCTTTTATTCAACTTGGAACTTGAATTTTGGATATTATTCCTTTATTAAATTTATATCCTGCCCTTCATTCAGGAATTTCAAGATGATTAACAATTTGTTATAAAATGTAATGAATTTCACATATACTGAAGACATTAGATAGCAAAATTAAAGAGAAAAGATAAACAAAAAAGCACAGAAAAATAACACTTAAGAAATGATACTAATTTTAAATTAGTATTCAATGTAGAAATCAAAAATCTTGCAGAGCATTCAAGATAAAATCCTGGTATTAATATATGACCATCTAGCAGAAAGTTTCCTTTTTACCCTTGTTCAGTAATAAAGACAGGATCTATTACTCCCTCCCCCCCGAATTCAATCATATATTTGACCTATCATACGGTAGTAAAAACTGAAAAACTAATTATTTTGAAAAAAATCACTACCACAGATGTAATTACTTTAAATTTTGTCTTTAGTTTTTCTCTGTTGAAAACCCTATTTAAAGGGTGTTGTCCTTGTCTATTGAAAGTTTAAGAAAGTACTTCTGATGGGCAAGACATGCAGAATACAGTGGATTGTTCATTCAAAACCAAAGTTCACTTCAGAATAAGACTTTGCAGATAGAAATATCTGCCAATATCTGTGGCATTCTTTGCTTTCTTGATTTTTTTAAATAAAAAGGAAATGGTACTAAAATGGTTCTATAGAGAAATTGGGCTGAAATGTTGCTATTTATTTCTTGGTTATCTGTAAAGCATCAATTTACCTATTCGTGAATTCAGTGAGACTTATTTGTACTAGATATCTATTCAATTACACTGTAAATAATATAGAACTGTTAACTAATTAGTAATATGAATTTTGTTAGGGCTTGGTAATTTTTTTTCTCTTCATATTGGAATATTTAAATTTGGACCTTCTAAACTTTTATTATTCCCTTCCCTTAAAAAGGGAAAATCTAAAAGAAAAAC
>JANHFO010000229.1:6448-19779 GCA_032468095.1 Pareas carinatus
CCGCAGTTATTGAATAGAAACCAAAGAACAAAGTTAAACAAATGTATGATATTGTACATAAAGGATGTCTAAGAAACCAAAGTTTGAAAGCAATGTATATAGTGCCTTGCTAACCCCCTGTCCTCAATTATGAAATCAAGGGAACCAATTGTTTTTCTTTATAAGAAATGTAAAAAATGAAGAGGAAAACACATCGACTTTGGTTTCGTAATGTCCAAATCACGCGACTGTTTATAAGAAGAGGAGAGCCCTGAGTGAGACCAATAGTATAGAAAAGTCGATGACTGACGGAATTGAAACCAAAGTGATACAGACCGTGTTTAAAAACGGTAAACAAACATTATAAAAGTAAATGCATATAATGGACTCAGATATGGAGGAGGATTGGAAATTAAAGACCTTTCAATGAAAGAATTGACGGGGAGGGAGAAATGGGTATGAGAAATTGGCACTGACAGAATGGCAAATAATCAATTATTCACCCTAGTCAATTTCAATCGGGAAGACATTATTAATAAGCTATCAATTCTCTTACTGAATTAAAAAAAACACCAATTGGACCCATCTACTATTCAATAATGCAAAATATATTTTGGGTGAAGATTATGGATATCCGGTATTCAGGGACTATACTGAGGCTATTTTAGTTCTTAAGAGGAATGGTTGACACAAACAGCTGTAAAGGAAAATTTTGAAAATTTAGGGAGTTAATTTGTTTTGGCTCTAAAGGCAAGATGACTTGGGCTCCCCAATGCTAATTTTGGATATGGCAAGAGCAAACGTTAGGTGTGTTCACTAAGAATGTTGTGCTGCAAGCCAAAGCAAGTTGAAAAATCACTCTCTACTTAGGAGAAATTACCTGTCTAGACTTTGCTTTACTAAAATAGTGAAGTCCTACTGTGTGAAAGGAGCTAGGAATCCGTTAGCAATTGCTACATAACATTCATAAGTGAGGGAATGGGATTTCAGGTATTCACAATGCAACCTCCCTTACTATGTCAGAATGAATGGTGCAGAGCACAAGAAGAAAGCTAGTCCTCCCCCACATCCCTGCTTGTCAAAGAACAAACCAGGCAGTGATGCAGGTGATAGAAGCTTGATCTTCTCAACCAAGGAAAAAGAAGATATTTCTGACTCCTTCATTCTTGGTCCAGCTAGGAGCGTCTGCAGATGAATGCAAGCAATTTCTGGAAGCAGTTAGAGTTGTCCTCACTTGAACAGCTGCACAGCAATGTAATGGATGGTTCTTGTCAAATCCAAACTGAAAATTTTCCTAAAGAACTGAGACCAAGTGGCTGATGGAGCCACGTGAACCAAAGGACCGGGGAAGAGAAAAGAAGTGAAACAAGATAAGATAAACCCTGATTTAAACAACTGGTCACAAGTTATCAATCACCCTTCTGCTCATTTTTAAAAGCCCCGACTAGCTAAGTTGCTTATGAAATCTTCTACTAGCTTTATCAGACGTGGAAAGCTGTAGATGTATTAAAGCCTCAAAGCAAAACAGTGTTTGCTAATCCAAGTTTTTTTTTTTGATAATACTAATATCTAAAGCTAAATAATGTTCACCCTTTTAGAATGGCATATGTGTAGATTAATTATAGACCTTACTTTAGGAATTAGAAATAGCAGAGGAGATGTAGGGAAGTGGAAACTTCATGTGAAGACTTTTTCTTGCTATGGTGATCCAAGATGATTTTCTGAAGCGGCTATTGACATTTGGAGAGAAGCTTCCATTGGTGCCATTTTTCAATGAATGCATGAAAAAAATAAAATATTTCCTCTATAGTCTGAAGAGGGAATGTCCACCAGAAAAAAATAACATTCACAGTCGCAGTCAGTCATAACACCATCCAGTAATTATCCATAAATACCAGCATTAATATAGAAAACCATTGTGATTCAAGTCTGAACACACTGCCAGACTTTCTGATAAGTTCAAATTCAGTGACTTCTTAATGGGCCACTGATATATAGAATGAAAAACTTTTCAGATCAGCCACAGTGAGCTTTGAAAGTGTGAAATGGCTTTTTACTAGTTCCTGAATCTAGTCTACTAGATACTCGCCACTTCAGATATCAGCTATTGATGGATTGTACCATGAGATTAGAAGAGTCACATCCCATCTCCACTGAGAAGTAGCTAGCCTTGTGAATTAAAAATCGCAAGCTGTTTCCACATTGGTCTGGAAATCCAGAAGTCCAGTATAGATTTAGCATCAATGCCAGTTTTGATCTTAACTTTAAAAAAGGCTAAGGTGCAATTTTTGCAGATTTGAACTTGCTTCTTCAAAACTCATTTCCCTGTGCTGTAAGCATATCCCTTCTCCTAGTTTTGATCCTTTTTCAAGAGCAATACCCTGCCTGCAATGACCCTCTATGATTATAGAGTGTGAGGAAGATTACTTTGATGAACGTGTGCAAGTATTGTTACCAAGGAACTGTTTCTCAAGATGTTTAAGTCCTGAAAAAGGAGATAATATTTGGAAGCAATAGATGCCCCCCCCCATCACAATTCACTATAGGGGAAGGTGATACAGCAGAACTAGACTTGCAAGATTCTCTTATTAAGGCTTCATAAAAGTTTCCTTAGCCTTCCCATGGTATTGATTCCCTAGTCTGATCTCTCCAGTGGGGCAGACAATGAGGTCATCTCTCTCCAATGACCAGGAAGAGATTTTTTTTAAAGGTCAGAAAGACTAGGAGCTTTGGGCATTGGAATTTGCCAGCTATATGCTGAAAGATGACAGAACTAGCCAACTTCCAAATGGTTTCCTCACTTGCTGACCAGGGTGCAGGGCGATTCTTTGGCCAAAAGTAACATTAAAAAGCAACAGCACTACATCTGTATATGAATGCCCAGCATTAGTTTTGAGCTGTTGCCTCAATAGCCCCCAAATGTCATGGGCTACAGCTGGTGAGGTTAAAGCCTAAAGCAAACGATTTGATGCAAACGTTTGTTCAAAATTTGCTGACTTTAATTTATACCATTCACTTTGCTTCCTTAAGCTGAGCCTGTAATTCACTTTATCTGCACTCTGCTCATGTGAGGGAAGCTGGAGTCTGAAGTAGTAAAATAGCTGATCCTGTGTCCCCACCCCCAACCCAAATCAGGGTTGTCTGAATGCTCCCTGTCTTCTGAAAGGTGACCTTAGCAGAGATTAGATAAACAAGGCTAAAAGGAATCCTCCAGGCCCTCAAAAAGCAGTGCTCAGTCACTGCTTCCAAATCCCAGCTGCATTCCAGGCCAAGCAAGGGTCTAAGGTGGCTGCAGTTTGTACAGCTGTGTGGGTGATGTGAAGGGCCTTTCATTACAATGGTTCCCGAGGGAAGTTTCAGCTTGACCCGAGGGCAACAAATGGAGAATGATGAAATTAGTATCAGCAAGCACTTGCCAGCCAGACAGCTGCTCCCCCCAGCACAGGTGACAAGCATCAACTTCTGCAGACGTGGAAGTACCTGAATAAGGAGTGCACAAGGGGATCTCCAGACAGACCAACCATTCATCCCAGCCAGCTTTCATTAGATTTGGTCGACCTCCCTCCCTTCCCCTGTTCATTAAAAAAAATAGCCAAGTATAACATTCACCATTTGCCAAAAAGAACTGGAAAGCATATTTTTCCCTGCTATAATTCAGTTGCTCCCTTTGCCAGACTTGCAGATGTTCCTAGATCCTCCAAATGGAGGCAAGGAGCTTTTCTGAAATTACAGATCGATTGCAAAGGATGTTGCAATTTAGGTGCGTGTTCAATGCATGTTTATATAATCAGGAGGGTGACTTTTTCTACTAATGGGTTTCTTTTTGATAATTGCTTCTTTGTAAATAGAAGGAACAATGGACAGTTGCTATGTTTCTTTGTTTCGGAGAATGTGGAGAGCTTGGGCATTTGTGAACTTCCACATTCTGTTTTAATTAATTTCATAAGGTTGTATCCTATGCATTTGTTTCATAACTATTGAAGAAAATAGACTGTAGGTTGCAACATGAATGTTAAAAAAATGAACTTGCTCTCACATTGATTTAAATCATAATAGTGTTTGACTAAATATAACAGAAATTAGGTAATTTGATCCAACTAAATGTCAATCGAGAACCAGTTTGGTGTAGTGGTTAAGGCATCAGCAACAGCAATAGTACTTAGGCTTATATATATTGCCCCCAACAATCTGGGTCCTCATTTTACCAACCTTGGAAAGCTGAGTCAACCATGAGCTGGTCAGGATCGAACTGCTGACAGTGAGTTAGCTGCAATACTGCATTCTAACCACTGTGCCATCAGGCTAGAAACCAGGAGACCATGAGTTCCAGTCCCACTTAGGTGCAAAGTCAACTGGGTGACCTTGGGCCAGTCTCTCTTTCTCTCAGTCCTAGGAAGTAGGCGGTGACAAACCAATTCTGAAACTGGTGCAAGGACTTGTCTAGCCTATCGCCAGGAGAACACTATTTTGAACACACACACACACACAAATTCCCATAACAAAGCTATCTAATCATCTGTGATCTCTATGTGCTCTGGCTCCTTACACTGTGGAATTTTCTTTTCTTAGCTTTTGCAAGTTGTGGCCACTCAAATTCACTTGAGCTATAATACTCATGAGCTTAGTCCAGAGGCATAAATCATTATAATAAGAACCACAGAAACTGCTGCACGTTGCAAAACATTGACAAATACAGAAAAATGAATTATAATGTTAGTAATCTGTTGCTAAACATCTCAGTCACAGATATAGAGGAACTGAAAAATGGGGTAAGAAAATATTGCCAAATCAATTTGACAGGTATTACCCTTTTCATCCATACAAGTTTTAATAATGTTAGGCCAGTACTGCAAAATTAGTTATTGCCATAGGGAAAACAAACACAGCAGCAATACTGATTAAAACATGTGAAATTGATTTGAAGAAATAAATATAAAGGCAGACACAGGCTAAGGACAATGATTTGGTGAATAGCTAAGCACTGCAGTAATTAGGGGTGTGCGTGATGGTGGCAGGGATCTAAGTATATTATCCCTCTAGATTAAATATAACATTAACCCCCTTCCTTCCTAAAATTAGTCTGCTCTTTGTGAAGAAACATTGTCAATTTGCATATCCAAGCTGGGACAAGTGTCTGGAGAAAATAATGGCTCAGTGGGTAATCTATTATTAGATTCTTCAAGTAACAGCATCATGTGTTTTTCTCATCCCACAACTAATGGCATCATCTTAGAAGGTGATGCAAGATCTAGCAAGATAGACTATGATGATAGTAATGGCACTGAATTTAGTTTCAAGGTTATTTATAGTCATAGGCCATTAGATAAAATAAGGAATAGCATATTCACATGCAACTAACCACTAGGAAGAGAAGAGGAGAATTACACACAGAGACACTGAAATCAGCATAATCTTCATCTTTACTCTATCTTCTAGACTACAATCTAGATCCATCTTTAAACTGATGAGGCAGTTATTCCTTTTTTTCTCCTAAAGAATGCAAAGCCCTCTTTTGAAAGTTTAACATTCAAATCATAAAGAAGACCAGCCAGCTGTTGCTCAGCATGAATGCTTTTATTAGTCAAAAGGTCCATCCCACTTAATGTGCTCGGCATGGCAAACTGTCTTCTGTGGCATCTTTGACAGGGAATCATTATGCAACAATGTGCTTGTCTAACAAAAACTGTCAATAAACTGACATTAAAATGATTTGTTTAAGTCCAAATTTACAAGGGCAGTCAGATCTCACCATTTTATTGTGATATATGGCATCACTCTGAAAACCTCACTTCTCGGAATCATGACTAACCCAGTTTCACTATTACTGGAGGGTTTTTTTAACAGCCAGTATAAAGAAAAGTCAGAAAGCTATAACCGAAAGGTTAGGTGCCAAAACACCAATAAAATATATTGTTTGTCTAAATACATAGACAAAAAATGTCTATGGAGCATTTTTTTTTCATACCAGTTCTATGTACAGTATAAATGTTGGCAATATATAATATGTTCTAGGCATTTGTCCCCTGCAGAAGAAATACGTTGTTTCCACAACTTCTCTCACTAGCAAACAGAAGATAGTTTACTGATAAGAAAATAAGCATCTCTTCTTGAATTCAAATGTGTTTGAGCTATAACATTTAGTTTTAGGACTGTATTCAGAGTCAGCATTATTCTTACTGGTTCTTGATTTCAATCAATGTGCAGTGCACATGTGTTTTAGTTCCTGCCATGAGAGACCACTATTAGCTAGAGTGATGAAAAAAGGACAAAAAAAATGCCTCATAATGTAATGATACAAGCTCCGCCCTTCTTTACTTACATCCTGATGATAAACACCATAGAGTTCACATCATGAAATTATTTGCTGTGACTCTTGGATATATCTATATATTTATATATGCTTGATTATGTCTAGCCACACAGCACCATTTGCTTTAAGCAGACCAGGAATGTGGTAAGTTCATGAATTTGTTTACTGACAATTCATTGTACCTTTTTTGTGTAATTAAAATAGTGCAATAAAAACTGTTCAAATTACAGTGAGAGACTGTGAGTGGTTTGCAGCACCTTTGACAAAAATCTAAGGAAAGAAAGTAGAATATGGAGTCCAAGATTCAGTCTCCACTGGATAATCTTTGCTTTGTGAACATCATAGAATGAAAAGGGAAGCTATCCCAATACCAAGTATATCCTGTGTGTACATCAGTTCACTGCATACCCCTCCTAATGGCAGTGCGCAAGGAGTAATATGTTAGCTTCCCAAGTGGTTTCCAGAAATCCTAACTTGCATCGAATAGCATGAGTGCCCTTGAGGTAAACTGCCCTTTAATTGTACAGCCTTGATCATATTGCCCAAACACAACTGTGATTCAACAACTGCGTTTCAAAGGGCCTGAAAAGACATGGCTCTTACCCCAGGCCTTTGAAGAGGATGACCAATGCCACTTCTTTCCTTTCTGTGTTCTGCATTCTTCTGTATTCCTTTTTTTTCTTTGCCATCAGGGTTTTTTTTGGGGGGGAGGGGTGCCGTTTTGTATTTTTTTCTAGTGTTCTTTGTTTTTATAAGTTTTAACAATTCTAAATTGCCAAGTGTCACAAGAGACAGGTTGCATATCAATCATTATTATTGTTGCCAAAAATATAGTGAACATCCATATGCAACAAAATATTATAAATGAGAGGATGTGAGGCTCTTATTTAAGAGGTTAAAATTTATCTACACCAGTGGTTGGTGTAGTGGTTAAGGTATACATTTGGAAACAGAGACTGACATTTCCAGTTCCACTGTAGGCCAAGGATGGCTTTAGGCCAGTCACAGTTTCTCAGCCCTAGAAAGAAGCCAAGGGTAAACCATTTCTGAAATCTTACCAAAAAAAACTCTACAGGGACTTTTCCAGATAGTCGCCAAGTGTCAAAATTTACTTAAAGGCATTAAAAAAACAACATAATTTTACAATACACACAAAACTGTATACTCAGTCCTTATTAAGAAATCAGAATGATCATTTTTGGAAGCAGAAGTTAAGACTTAGAGGAATCTATTAGAATTTTCACAAAAGAAGAACAAATCTAAATCATTATGAACCTTATTCAAGCAGAGCTATTTACTTGCTTCTGGAGCACTGCTAACACCTTATGTCAAACAAAGGACAATTCCATTCTTGAATGAGCACAAAAACAAAATTGTATAATTCAAGTTTTTACTCAGAGAACAACAGGACATGGCTGAAAGCACCAGTGGTTACTGCAGCAAATGACACTTGTCACGTCCCTTTCCATTTCTAATTGCTAATCAAACCTTGCCATGATTCCATGTATGAACCTGTTGCCTCAAAACAATTTTGCCCCATGGTGGTAAAGATTCAATGGATTGTGTAAATAAACAGCATAGTTTTGTCATTTGAAGGAAGCAAAGCATGCAAAAGCTACATTGGCTTTGAATTTATTCTCATAAATCACGTTCTCTCTTTCCTTACAAGGTATCTGAAAACCATACACAGGCAGGTGAATTTAAGTGCCATAGGGTACATAAATAAGTAAATGTTTCTAGTATTAGTAGACCAGAAAAAAGCAGTGTTTAAGAACAATGAAACTATTTTCAGTTCTTCGTATCAAAGTCGGAGGAAAAGGCTAGTGCATGGGCACTTATGCAAGGTGTGAACACAAGCATGGACACATATACATACACATTCTGCATTCTCCAGATCCATAAAACTAAGCAGGGGTTCTGTAGCATAATAGTCATTTTACCTGATATTTCCATAGTGGTCTGCATATATTCTGCAGCAATTTATAAAAACTCAATTATTAATCACATATCACATTATGATGGAAAAACAGCTGCACAATCAGAAGCATAATGAATAAGGTAGAGCACTGGACAGCTAAAATGTATGCTTGCATACACATGGCATACAGGCAAAAATGCATTTTTTTCCAAGCTTCATTGAAATGACACTTCATAAAACTGGGGCAACCTGACCCCCAAAATTTCCCCATCACCCCATCCATAAAATGTAATCTAGAGCAAGATTGCAGAAGTGAAAAGATAGTGCCAAAGAGGCTCATGCAAAAGGTATTTATTAAGCCTTTAGTGCTTGAAATATATGAAGTGGTATATTGTATACCATCATACTGCACTCTAGCTGCATTTTAAAAATGAACTTTGAAGGCAGAGATCATCTATTTGAGATGTTCCCCAATAATGAATTGTAACCCAGTTAGTTACTCTGGATGCTGTTTACATAGAACGCTGAGCTTTTTCAGATAATGCTACTAGTTTTTATTAAAATGGAAGTTGGCCTCATTATCTTAATTGCCCTTGAAACATTGGTCTCTCCAGCTGGATTTCTTTATGTGTGTGCTTGTCATTTGCCCTGAATATTTTAGAGCTTTTCTTTCATCATAATCTTAATTCAGATAGCATCTACTTACAGTTGAGAGTCAAATATAATAGCTCAGATGAAACTATTGAGAAATTAACAAGTAGGAGTTTGCACGAACCAATGGATCTAAACTAAGTCCTTTTGGGATTCACTGCTTGCCAACCCTGCTGAAATTGCTTCTTCATTTCTCTCTCTGTCCTTGCAAAAATGTGCATTTGTTGTTGTGTTATTATTGGCAGATTTGCAAACATAAAATTATATTGGACTTGAAGTCGGAGTTATGATCCAGGTTCTCAGGAGGGCCTGCTCAGTTTAAAACTTAGCCTTTCAGACTTAGCAGCCTCCAAGATCTTGATGTTCCAGGCATGCAAAACCCTGTCCCACTCCCCACCACCTGCTCACATTTCCTCTTGCAGTCTTAGGACAGCAGGGGTCAATTTCACACTACGCCTTATCTTCCTCATCTGAATCCTTGGCTTAATTTCCCACTGCATGCTTTCCTATCACTTGAAACATCTGGGACCAAAGGATGCATCACCACATGTGGGAATCACCTGCTGTAGATAATTTCCATTAACCATTTCGAGACACATTCACAGCATTTAGCACAGAAGTAAGGAGATGCCATCCCGAAGAAATGTATTGATTTGCGGAGCTTCTAGATGTTCTGTGATGTTGATTGGATCTTAATCTTCTGCTCATGCAAGATGATGAAGGGGCTAGGTTTTTTTTTCCTTTTAGATTTAAACATTGTTAAACCTTGTAACTATAGGCACAACATGCTTGCCCCCATGAAGCTTTATTATGCCATTAGCGATGGATATGGAGTTTAGATTTCACATATAACTAAATTAATATGCTAACTGGGTCATCAGGCTGTACAACAGCCATCATCCAGGGACGAGACAGGCATTGCAAGCAAAAGATGTCAGTTTATTCCTCAGTACTTCTAGGGAAAGAATCAGGATGATGGGGAATAGCTGTAGAGGAATGAGCTATAAACCCCGAATAGAAAGGGACTGGCTTCTCAGATGTTGAGATACATTGAAATAACTTACATTACTATTTAATTAGGGCAGCCCATAAGAACATTAAGTCCAAACTATGTGCTTTTAGATGGGATGCTTCTTTTACAATCTCATTCCTTCTTTGAAGAAATTTATAGGATTCCAGTGAAATCTATCTTCCATTTTAACTCCCCAGCAAGACAGGTGGGTGAAAAATCATTATAGTATTATCATAGGCACTATCCATCTGGAAACACCCTAGAATTATCTAATGGCATCCCTGCTTCAACATCAGGGCACCATTTCAGGTTCCTTGACAGTTTTGTCTGTTTGCTTAGTTGATGGGTTCCTAAGTAATTTCATATTATTGATGAAATTGATTTGATCAATTCAGGATTAAAAACCACAGGGAAAGAAATATATTTCTATGTGGCATATGATCTCTCTAGGGAAAGTGTTTCACCAATAAGAAGTCACCAATGAGAGGGCACTAAGAACAGATCATCTTTAACTGAGAAAATACAGTCTTTGTTGCCAGGATTGTGTAAGTAATTAGGGCATGGGAAAAACTTCTGCTCAAAATTGCAGTGACTTCACTGCAGGATAAACATTCTTTCTAAAACCACCAATGCAATCTGGCCTTAATGGCCTTCTCTGGGCCCTGTTAAAAACCAATGTATATTACATCTATATACTGCAAATAATAGCAAGCTAGCCCTGGAATGCTTGTATTCCATACTCATTCTTCTGAGTGTAGGAACAAAGTAGATAGGTAGTATTAACAATATTGGAAATCTATGTCTTTGTTTAGTCTATTCTTGTCTACTAAAACTGACTACATTTCCCTGAATTTAAGACAATAGGCTTTTCCCATAATCATCTAAATCTTTACCTAGTGATGTTGAGGACTGAACTAAGCTCACAAAATACCAAGTGACTTGAAGACTTCCGTTGCATGCTGCAGCATTTGCAGGACCAAACAGCTTGAGGTTTGGTAGATCGGGTCTCTTCCAGGACCTAAAGACGCCCTGGAGAGGTGACAAAAGAAAGGGGATATCTTGGGATCCAAGATGCGGTGGTGGCTAATCTTGGGATGCAGAGAACGACCCCTTGAAGATCTGCTAGAATGGCTGCCTGGGCAGCATTTAGCTGCAGACAAGCTTGAAGAAGAGTGGTGCCGCGGTTTAACATCTAACCACAGAAAAACATCAAAAGACATCAGTTTAGGTGAGTAAATTTCAAAACCTTTACTATAAAGGAGATCAGTGTACTCCGATTTTAAGAAACAATAAAAGAATTTTTTCCCCAAAAAAGAAAAAAAATGGCAGATTATAATTGAAGGGAAACTTTTACTTGGATTACAAAAACCACATTTAAAGGGTTGAAACAATATAAGATTAGAGACTGGAAATACATTTTAAATTGGACTATTGTCTACATATTTACTACATTCATATAAGTGAAAAAATAAGTTTAAGATAAATTTAAGGATTTTAAGATGAAAAGACTGACTTTAAAACCAAAAGAGACATCCAGTGGCCAGAGAAGAAAACATGCCTATCTACACTTAAAATGGGGGCTGAAACGATACAAGAAGAAACAAACATTATGTAGGATATTATGTTACCAATGCAACAGTTAATGAAAGAACTAATGAAAAAGATGGAAAAATTTATTGATAAAGTTACTAATGAACAGATTGAGACCAGCAATGTAACTTTTGAAAAGACAGGGGGGGGAATGCAATATGTGACAGACAAAATGGACGAACAGCAAAATCTGAGTAGCAAAAGTGAAAAGTGAAATAACAAAGTGAAAAAAACAAATAAAAAGATCTTAAAGACCTTAAATAAGAAGGGAAATACCCAAGGAAATTTTTCCCAAGAACAGAATACAAAAATTAAAGATTTGAACCATAGAGCTTCAATCTTTAATTTTTGAATTCTGTTTTTTGGGGGAAATGTCTTGGGTCTTTAAGAAGAATTTCAGCAAGAAGAAATGACTTTAAACAACAACAGCAAGTCTTCCTGGAAGGAAAGCAGAGGAGAATCAAAGATGGAGGAAGAAGAAAGAAGGCACGAGTTAAGGCATATGATGAACTGAAGTTTATCCATAAAGGCATTGGATAGAAGACTTTAAACAAAAAACACTAAATGAAATATGATTATAGGCAATGATATTTTGTGAAGGTATGGAATATGGATAGAATTCACTAGAAAATATTGTTATAATGCTGCCATAAAAAGAATAAATAATATGTGAAGCTGCAATTTATTAGAATGTGAAATTACAATGTATTAGAATGGAAGGTTATTAAAAATAAAACAAATTTAAGCAATAAATTTTGTAGAGAGAAAGAGAAAAGAAAATCTCGTAAATAGACAGAAAAATGTGGAATGTAAAAGATGATATTAGAATGAAAAAATTAAGTATTAATGATAGTATACTGTATTGGGACAAAGGGTTCTTCCTTTTCTTCTTGAAGGATGAAATTAATGGCATAAGTTAGTGTTATGGTAGTTTCTAGAAAATTGCAATTTGAGTTTAGAAAAAAATGCTTAGAAAAAATGAAAGAATAAGGTGTTCAAATTTGATTGGAATGTAACAATAAATGATGATTTTAAGTGTGAAACTATTATAAACAATGAAATTAGATTTTTTACTGTAGAGAAATATTATGTAATTACAATGTATCATAATGGAAGGTTATTAACATTAAAACAAGCTTAAGTAATAACTTTCTCTAGAGAAAGAGAAAATATTTTTTTAAATAGACAGAAGAATGTGGAATGTAAAAGATGATTAGGATGTAGCTTCAAGCCTCCAATTTGGAACTTAACTTAAGAACTGTGATTGCTGCTGTTTGACTGGTGGAAAGGACACTGTTATTTCTGGAAATTTTTGTATATTTAAAACTTTATTTTTGAAATTTAACTAGATAAGGTGAATTCTCTTTACTTTTACTACAAAGCAAATACAGAAGACATTTAATGAAATATGGTCATAAGCAAATAATATGAAAAATAGACAGAATGAAGTAGAATTTTGGTTACAAAAAGTATAAATAATATGTGAAACTGTAATGTATGAGAATGGAAGTATGTTTATTTAATTTAATTTAACTTATATACCACCCTTCTCCACATGGGACTCAGGGCAGTGTATAGCCAGATAAAACACAATATGGATAATATCAATACTTAAAAACAGTTCTAAAAACATTAAATAATGGCTGAATTTAAAAATCCAAATAATAAAAACCTATTTGGTATCAAATAAAGCAATCTAAATATAAAATAGTAAGGAGCTATGCCAACCCGGCCTGTATGAACAGATGTGTCTTCAACGCATGGCAAAAGGCACAAAAGTCAGATATTATGCGGATCTCTGGGGGAAGGTCATTCCAGAGGGTGGGTGCTGCCACAGAGAAGGCTCTCCCCCTGGGGGTCACCAGCCAACA